>PVKP010005875.1:0-86614 GCA_004027715.1 Plecturocebus donacophilus
TCTCTCTCTCTTCTCTCTCTCTCTCTCTCTCTCTCTCTCTCTCTCTCTCTCGCCACCTTATGAGGAGGGTGTCTACTTCCCCTTCGCCGCCTTCTGCCATAATTTTCAATTTCCTGAGATCTTCCCAGCCATACAGAACGGTCAGTCAATTAAACTTCTTTCCTTTACAACTTACGCAGTTTTGAGTGTTTCGTCACAGGAGTGTGAGAACAAATACAGCATGTTTGTGTGTTTCCACCATTTTGAAATTATGATTTGTTCTTTGTGAAATGACTAAAAGTGATTTTGATAAACTCTCACTATATATTGATGTGTCTTCTGGATTAATTTTGCTGTGTGCTAATAAAGCAGCTACGTAGTCTCGGGTATATACTCAGGGTAGTCATCTCGTGCCTGGAAACTTTAAGACATGGTCATAAAGAGTTTAGCAGCAGAGGTTTAACAGGAAGATGAGAGAGAGAGAGGGGTCTCCCAGAGGGAAAGACCCGCTGGCAGTGGTTGCATCAGATTTTATATTCCAGCTTGAGGAGGCAGTGTCTGATTTACTGGGGCTCACAGATTGCTTCAGATATGATGTTTAGATAGCCTACAGGGAAGGCTGGTTGCCCCATCCTCATCTGAGTATGCAAATGAACGCTCCCTGGCCGGCGCCATCTTGTCTGCTCCTTATTGTAAATATGGCTGGTAGAGAAGGGAAGGCGGAGCTGCCATCTTGAACATATCTAATTCCTAGTTCCTGCAGGATCAGCCGTGCAAGCTCCCAGCTTGCTTGTCTATGTTTGCAGCTCGACTTCACAGGCTGCTCTTTAGAGAGGAAAATGATTTGGGGTTGCTTTTCATTAAAAGGAAAACCTTACCAAGGACTTCTATACCCTATCTGCCTAAGTAATTTCTTCTTAATTCCTCTATGACTAAGAAAAACATTTTGGCAGAATGTGAGTGCATGTGGGGTTTGGGAAGGGGGAGTAACATTCTCCGTTTCACATGAAAATAGCCAACGTAGGTGGTGCAGACATTGGCTGATTCTACTACAGGGCAATTATTTCAAATTTAAGCTTTTTTCCTTCATGTTTTTTTTGTTTGTTAACGCACTCAGAGGGGAAATTGGCAATCTCACTGAACTTAGGAGAACTCTAGGGTAATTGTTAAGTGTTCGTATTGCTTTTGAGTCAGAGGAGTCCCTGCAATCTCATCTGAAACCCCAACACCAAACTGAAATGGAGATTATCTTAGATACTCTACATAATTTGAGGCAGCCAAACTGAAAGTGATTTGAAACTTTTTCTTATTTATAGGATTTGCCACTCACTAAACTTGTAATCATTATAGAGACCACTCTGGAGCCCGTAGAAGGGCTGTGGAACATCACAGTAAGTGGAGTGCTACTTTCTGCTTTTCATTTTCAGAAGCACTGTCAGAGCTAATCTTTAAGTAGAAAAACACATGATTTCAATTAGTTTCTAGAGGTTAGCAACATGGAAACTCATTTATTTGATACTTTGAAGTCTCAAATTGCTCTTACTCACCACAGATGTGGAAAGTAAAGAAAGCAGCAACTTTATCAGTATGGTTTGTGTATCTTCTGAGCTACAGTCACAAAGAACTTGTTCGTAATAAATACATGTTACACACAATTTGTTGAAGTAATGATGAGATTCCAGAGCATTTTAATGATCCTGAAAATTTGCCTTCAGGTGTTTTGAGATACTTTTCCTTGGAGGATTTTTTTTGATGTAAATTACTGGATACAAAAAAAAAAAGTAATTCCATGGTATTATTGCAAGAGGTGGGTAAAGAAGAAAAGGAAAAAGACAATAACACACACCTGAATCAGATCCTTTTTCCATTCCCTGTACCCTACACCCTTATCTAGAAGGGAAGGAAGATTTGGGGAATTTCTCGGTACACTAGTACCAAGCAGTGACCTTTGTGAATGCAGGTGGCTGTCACCTGTCTGCCTGCCATTATAATACCACAAAATTCAGAAACTCAATATTCTGGTAGAATGTCTTCAAAAATAGTTGGGGTGGGATATTGAGCATTCTGTAAGCTTTGCATTTTCTTAATATTTTCTCCTATATATGGATTCTTCCATTTGTCCATTAGATCTTTTCTATATCACTTTCTCAGGCTAAGTAACACATAATATCTGTATGTTGAATGAGCTGGCCACCTAGAATTAACTTGTAAGCATTATTTCGTAAATGGGCATTACTTCCTTCTGGGGAAGAGTCTTTATGGTGATAATTTCTTGCCTGGCTTTAACACCTACCTTCCCTGAGCATTCCCAATAAATACCCTCTGGTGAATGCTTAACATCCCAGCCTCAAACACCTCTTTAACCCATTATAGCACTCCATTTGTTTTGTTTTAAATCTTAGAACCAAAACCCAAGCCCTTACACTTATTTATCCAATTATTCTCTTTATTTAATATTCTCCTCTGTGTGACTTTGGGAAAAACTTTTCCTCTGAGTCTTACTGTCTCTTATCTATAACAGAGGGAATTGAAATGGTTGTTCTCATAAGTTTCTGCATGTCTATCAAATTGTGGTGCTAGGAAAGTAAGGATGAAATGTGATATCCATTACTGGTGGGTGAATATCAAATCTAAACCCAAAAAATGTCTCCAAAAAATCAGTCTGAGGTTGGCAAAATTAGACATGTTCACATTTCCATAACTAATAATCAAAAAATTATCAATCAAAATATAGTAATGCCAAGTCTACTTCCTTCTCTGTTAATCTGTAGCATTTCCTTAATACAAGGCACAGTAAGCCCCAGTTGTCTATTTGGCCTTTGATGTATGGCTACACAGAAGATGTCTCTCTAGCAAGTATGTAGTTACAGTCACTAAATATAGAGTTCTTTGGATCATTGAGATGACATGGATAATTAATTCAGAAACAGCCTCTTGAGAAACCTGTACATGAGGTAGAAGAACTTCTGTGATGTACTTCAGAGAACTTCATTGTCAAAGTGAAAAGCCATAGAATCACAGGAATTTTTCAAAACTGCAATTTGGTAAGGCACTGAGTCTTCATGGTATTCATTAGCCTGTGACTCTGTACCATTTACAATTATCAAACATGGCCAAGTTCAATAGCTCACACCTGTAATCTTAGCACTTTGGGAGGCCGAGGCAAGTGGATCACTTGAGCTCAGGAATTTGAAATCAGCCTGGCCAACATGGGTGAAACCCTGTCTCTACTAAAAATACCAAAAAAAAAGTTAGTCAGACTTGGTGGTGGGCACCTGTAATCCCAGCTACTCAGGAGGCTGAGACAGGAAAATCGCTTGAACCCTAAACCTGGAAGGCACAGGTTGCAGTGAGCTAAGATTGCACCATTGCACTTCAGCCTGGGCAATAAGAATGAAACTTTGTCTCAAAAAAAAAAAAAATTATCAAATGTTTCTACAATGAAGAGCCCATGACTCATCTAAGACACTAAAAGGTCAAACATAGTTTGTTGGTTTTACTTTCACCCAGATCACTTAGGTTGAAGCCTCGAAGCCATCTCCACTTCTTCCTCTCCTCACCATTTCAGCCAATCAGCTGCAAAGCCACAAACATTGTATCACACAGCTTTACACTCTTATGACAACCCCACTGCCAGGGCTTCTGTTTAGGTACCACCAAGTGTTAAATTGTTAAGTAATTATTACATTTAATGTTTCTCCTTTCCTTCTGTCTTAGCCTTTTTAACCTGTCATATGATGCTATAATTATGTCTCTAAAATTACATCTCTGATGTCACCCCCTGCCTAATAACTTCCCATGGATATTTTTGGTTCTTGCTTGGGTCTATTAAAGAATCCTTCCTACTTTCATCTTCTCCCATTTGTATATCTCCGTATCACTTGCCTTCCTTTAGCCAAATATTTGAGAAACACGTTCTTCATTATGTATGCCATATATTTCCAAATCGTTTTTTACGTCAATGTATACTGTTGCACAATTATGTTTGGTAAATCTTTACATTTAAACATCTCTCTGGTCTGTGAAAAATATCTACTGGGTCTCCAGAAACAATTCAGTGTCTTTTCTCTGTAATGAAAGAGTAGCCTGTTGATTTATCTGTTACTATTCACACTACTGGCTACTATGATGAATGCTGAGGGAGAATCCAGCCTAATTCAGTTTACAACTCCAGGGCCTGGGCTGTGCCAAGAATGTTTCAAGTACTAAATAAATACTTTAGAAAGAAAGAAGTAGAGTGGGAAGAAGTAGAAAAGAGAATTTCCAGGAGTAAGAAGAATCCATATGGTGGAACTTAATGTAAGGCAAGAGTAATGCCCTGAGTTCGTTTTGTGTTGCATTTGCTGGATGGTGTTAAAGAGCATTGCCAGAAGTTGCATGTGGCCTATATTTATGTTCACTGGAGGATCAGTTTCTCAGAATGTTCTCTAAGTAGTTTGCAATTTTCTTGTCCAAAGTCATTTTAAACCTCTTTCTACTCAACCATGAGCAAACATAGCCAACTCATAAGGCACAATATGGCAGGTACTGTCAATTGTGTCAGATGAAGCCTCTGTGTGAGCAAATACCGATGCAGAGGCAGAAACCTTAGATTGGAGAGAGTGGAATATCACAGCTACAACCAGCATTTTGCAGAATGCATTGGAAATAAAAAAAATGTTTTGTAGAAATGAATTCATGAAAACTCAATGATCAAAAAGTATTCTTGTCCCAAGGAGGAACTACGAATGTAATTTAGAAACAAACCTTGTTTAGCAAACAGTAGACATCCTGACTCTAGCTAGACATCATGGAACGTGAGGTGTAGTTAGTTGTTTGTATACATCAATGGTTCTCAGCTGGAGGTGATTTAGTAACAACCCTAGGCAACATTTGACAACTTCTGAAGATATTTTTGGTTGTCATAGCTGAGGTTGGGGAGGAGTTGCACTACTAGTATCTAGTGGGTAAAAGCCAGGGACACTGCTAAACATCTCACAATGCACAGATCCACCCTATAACAAAGGAGCATCTGGCCCAGAATAAGTTTGAGAACAGTGCTTAGCTTCCCAACAGTGCTAAGTTTGAGAAACCCTTTTATAGGTTGTTGACTTGGACAATCTCAGCAATTTCTTTATAAATTTGGGTAAAATCAGTTGAAAGAAACAACTAAGGCAGCCCAAACAAGGCAGATACCCAGACCTAGTGATTTTTATCTAACTAATTTGTCCTTGACCATGGTACTCAAAAAGAGGTAAGTTCTCCACTCTTCCCTTCCTAACTCCCACTGCCCTTGCAATTTCATCAGGATTTCCACTCACATATGGATGGGCTGCATTGTATGTGGGCAAGCAAACATATCAGAGCATTAGCAAAGATGGGATGATTTATGACCAGGAGGCAGAATCCCATTTGTGGTGCATCTTAGCAGGAAGGGGCAACCTACCTAAAACAAAAGAGTTCTCTAAGCTGAGATTCCATTCCCTGTACTCTTCACGGTTCTAGAATCCAAGCTTGAAGGAACACTGGATTGAGAGTGAGAGGATTTGAATTTATAATATGATCCTGGATTTGCTTCTCTGTGGCTGAGTTTTTGTATGTTCAGAAAGGATGATCCAGTGGCCAATGATGATGAGCATTTTTTCATGTTTGTTGGCTGCATAAATGTCTTCTTTTGAAAAGTGTCTGTTCATCTTGTTCACACACTTTTGAATGGGTTTGTTTCTTGTAAATCTACTTTAGTTCTTTGTAGATTCTGGATATTAGCCCTTTGTCAGATGGGTAGATTGCAAAAATTTTTTCCCATTCTGTTGGTCGCTGGTTTACTCTGATTGTTTCTTTTGCTGTGCAGAAGCCCTTAAGTTTAATTAGATCCCATTTGTCTATTTTGGCTTTTGTTGCCATTGATCTAGAAACTGAAATTCGATTTGACCCAGCAATCCCATTACTGGGTATATACCCAAAGGATTATAAATCATTCTATTATAAAGACACATGTACAACATATGTTCGTTGTGGCGCTGTTTACAGTGGCAAAGACCTGGAACCAACCCAAATGCCTATCAATGATAGACTAGACAAAGAAAGTGTGGCACATATAAGCCATAGAATACTGTGCAGCCATAAAAAACGATGAGTTCATGTCCTTTGTAGAGATATGGATGAATGTAGAAACCATCATTCTCAGCAAACTGACACAAGAACAGAAAACCAAACACTGCATGTTTTCACTTATAGGTGGGTGATGAACAAGGACAACACTTGGGCACAGGGACGGGCACAACACTTACAGGGGTAGGTGAGGGGATGGAGGGGAGGGGTGAGATGGGGGGAGGGATAACACTGGGAGAAATGCCTGATGTAGGCAACTTGAGGGGGATGGAGACAGCAAACCACTATGGCGTGTATGTACCTGTGCAACAATCCTGCAGGATGCAGGATGTGCACATGTAACCCAGAGCCCAAAGTATGATTACAAAAACAAATGATAATCCAGACTGTTTAGATACATCCTTGCCTAAACACAGAATAATTTCTGAAGATGCAAATTCATGTGGAAACTAAAAATATCACTCAGCTAAAAGTGGTGTTTCTCTTGTAAAAAGGAGTTGTCTAATTGGTTTTTCCTACTCAGTCACCTGCTCTGAAGGTTAGAGATATCGCTACAGATCAGAATGAGGCAAACACACTGGAAAACCCATGTGGCTATTCCCCTTCTCTCTTTCCAGGGCACTAGAATATTATTCTGTAGATGATCAAATTGTAGTGTCCTAACTCTTTTAAACAATATACAAGGTCCTTTTACAGATGCAGAAATTATACACAAAGAGTGATCGTCAACCGTAATTACAGTATTTATCACACAGGAAATTTGTTAAAAATGCAAATCCACTAGTCAGACTTCTAGAGATTCAGATATGTGAGCTGCAGTGGGCAAATGTTAGGTCACCATCATCTAGTTCCTCCTTCTTTAACCAACACCACCTGTATCTTCTTTTAAGGGGCTACCCATACCTTCAGTCCTGCAGCTTGTCTGAAATTGATCTCATACTTAACTGCTACACCTGCACATGGATGGACACATCCCTAGTTTAGAACAATGCTGGCTAATGCTGCTGGAAAATAGCTTTCTTTTTTTTTTATAAGTGACCTCTTCTTGTCCCTTGAATGGTATGCAGTTACCTTTATGGTCTGTAACTCTTTCATCAATGGCTGGCACATGTGAGGAGTTCACCTTAGATAAAACAATGCATAGAGCTCCCCATATATATTTGAAATATAAAATAATATATGGAATATATTCATGTTGAGCATTTAAAAAATATATATTTTGCAATGAGAGATATACTCACATTCCCTTAATTTATTCAGAAGTAGATCTTATACTGCTACCATTTGATATTGGAGTAGATAGAGGAAAAAATACATATGTGCTGTGATTAAAACCCTCAAAATAGTTTGTTAGTGCTTGACACTATGCTTATGCTGAAAAAATATGTTTTTGCCTATCAAGTGTGTTTTTTAACACATTATTTTATATGTCAAAGTAGGATTTTGAACTAATGTTCATTACCACCTTATATCTCATTCTGAAGAATTTTAAAGCTTAAATAAGATTCTGGATTCAGAGGTCAACAACTCTATTAAAGTGGAAAAGCACAAAATAATCTCTTTTGCACATGATCCAATAATATTAAACTGACATAAGTACAAGTTTAAAACATGTTTTGTTACTGTTAGGAAAATATTGCAATAAACTGAGAGAATCTAGTTCAAACACATCAAATTTGTGAGGAAAAGTATATTTTGACTTGATTTCAACTAATTCTGCAGAATCAATCAGATATCTCTCAAATTTAGTAATTTTAAGTATAAAATCTGAAAATTTCCAGATATTCCTTAGGAATTTGTTGGAAAATAGGTTCATTAATATCTTGCTGTTCTACGCTAAGGACTGTGAAGATAAGTTTGAAAACTAGATGTCATTGTACTGCAGGCATACTATAAAATGCAGATATCTCTCATATCACTCAAGATGTACTATGCTTTAGAAAAAATAAATATAAATGAAATGGGCACTACAATTAATAAGAATTATTATTTGTTGACGATTTAATGTATGCAAGGCACTACTAGGATTTATGTCCAGCTACTATCTATAATGACCACTGCTTACAATTATGTTTATGAGACACAATTGATGCTAGGTTTTTAAGGATGAGGTTATAAACAAACTTTTTCACATGATATGTAATTCGAGAGCAGCTTTACTGGGGAAGACATGGCCTACAGGGGGCTTAAGGAAAGCTGAATAATCTATCTCTCATATATATATATATCTTCTTTGCCAAGTCTCTACAAAATCATTGCAAGGGCTCAGTGAATTGGGGATTATTTTCATGGCCTCTAAGGCTAGGTCTCACACCTTACGTTCTTGCCAAGATTTCCCAGAGATGTTCCTGAATATTCATTCCATCAAACAATGACTACTAATTTCTTTTACCCATGCAAGCCTGGCAATGCAGCAAAAAGCTATTCTTCACTGTCACACACATCATATAGACAAGGCTCTGCTGGCAGCTCAAGATAAGTAATATCTGCTGGAAGAGAGTCAAAGATGTAAATCCTTCCTATGCCTTATGTACTGCAGACTTGTTTAGCAAAAGAATGTCTGGATGCTGGAGAAGTTGACCTCCTCCAAATGACCTACAAACTTCAAAACCACAGTGGTGGTGTGGAAGGGAAAGGGAAGAGAGGGGTATGAAGGGAAACACAGTGAGACAGAGGGAAGGTCACGATAACTGTCATGCTTGGGAGGAACTGTGAAGTAGTGTGTCTGGCAGCAAACTTAGAGTCAGAAGGTATAGTTCTCTTTGATGCTTCTATCTGAACATAGAACTTTAGATAAATCACTGAATTCTCTAGTCCTTGGTGTCCTCATTTGTAAGGTAGGAATCACTACGTATGATACTTACTTCAGCAGGGTGAGCATTGTGAGGGCACTGTGATTTTATTGGTGATACAGAATACACTGCTGCAGCTCTGCCTCTGTACATAATTCCTCTACAAATGGCCCATGTCTTCTACTTTCATATGAAGATATAAATAGCTGGTAACTCTCAGAGAGATCCCTCTAACGATATTAAAAAAGGCAAACTCTAAGAAGAGTAGTGTTGGCATTGTGAAGATTAGTTTTATTATCTCTACCCAGGAGTTGGAAGCAGGTAGCAGCCAGAATGGCAAATGGTAAAATATGCAGACTCTGTAATCAGATAGACTTTGGTTTGACATCTAACAAGCTGCTTACCTTGTTAAACTTCCTTGTGATTCATCTGCAGAATGAGAGTGATGATAGCAACTGCCTCCTTGGGTCGTTGTGAGTATTAAATGAGATTATGTTGGGCCCCCAGTCTGGCATAGAAATGCTCTCAAAGGTTTGTTGTTGTTAATCTTCTGTTATCTTATTACCTTTTTCTGTTATTGCCTGGAGTGTTATCCATTAGTTTTTACTGAATAAATAAGTCTGTGCAGGACTTATTCAGGGTTGTCCACATGAAAAGCAGCCCGATAGCATATCAGTATCTACAATTTTGGATCCCTGTTTCAGGAACTTTTGATTGGGTGCTCATATCTGAAAGCCCTTTTATTTGATTTTCTGTTGACAGCATTCTAATTAACACGGGTTATCTCTCTCAAGTGAGAGTCACATGAGTATTTCATGCCTTAGTTTCAACTGTTCTAGAAGACAATGACATGTTACTTTGAAGAATCTTAAATTTACCCAAACTGTATAAAATGCATATATTATATATGCCACCTAGTCTATATTTTAAGCCAGACTATCAACCCCAAATAATTCCTTAAAATATGGTGATGTATTATGGATAAAGAGGTAGAAACACATGCTTACTTATTTAGAAGAGGGTTCTACAGATTGAAGAAAATTCCTTTGATACTCCATAATTGTGGACCCTCCCTTTCTGAGGTCCCTGGAGCTGGAGGCTAACAGTACTGATTTGGAAGAAGCTGAGGAGCTCTGCCATGGCTCATATTGCTTACTTGCTGACTTCTCTCTGTTTCTGCTTTCGTTTAATCTTTACTGCATGCAAGACCACCCCAGAAGGGCATAACTGGTACTCAGGGTGAAAGCATCTCAGAGATTGGAATGGCTTATGAGCCTCCATAGGGCCACAGTGCATAAACAGGTATCTGTGCACTATTATGATTTCATGGGAAGGGGTTTTGAATAGGGAAAGCCAATATCTTAAAAAGGCTCCATAGGGAGTTAATAAAATAAGGTTGAAAACCACTGCTATAATCTATTGAGTTTCCCAAAATGACTCACCTGTATTCTCCTACCTAAACACAAGGTTTGGAAACAATTGAGAGAAAGGCCAATATGAAATGGTTATGAACTGAATTCTGTCCCTGTGAAATTCCTATGTTAAAGCCTTCTTGATGCCTTAGAATGTGACTGTGTGTGGGGGGGCGGTGGGGGGGACCTCTAAAGAGGTAATTAAGGTCAAATGAAGTTATAAGAGTAGATACCTGATTCAGGATGGCTGGTATTTTTTGTAAGAAGAGGAAGAGACACCAAGGATATCCATGCACAGAGAAAAGGCCATGTGAGGACACAATGAGAAAAGTGCCATCTATGAGTCAGGGAGTGAGGCCCCAGGAGAAAGAAAACTGCCTTATACCTTGATCTTGAACTTCTGGCCTCCAGAATGTGAGAAAATAAGTTTCTATTGTTTAAAGCATCCTATCTGTGATATTTTGTTATGGTAGTCCTAACACAGTAATAGAGAACTGAAAAATCAGTTTTGTATCATAAAACTTACAGTATTACATACTGTCAGAATGTGGACTTTCTAATATTGAAACCCAGAAGTAGTCAGATTTACCAACTCAGTAAGAGTAAGTGCTGCTAAACTGAAAACCTCCCATGCGAGGCCCTGAGCCTATAGAGATTTTTGCAGGGCACAGAAAAACAAAAGACATTTCTATGTGAGCAGTGCCGAGAGTAGCTCTCAGGAGACAGGTAGCAAAAGTGACTAGGCAATGTATGCCCTGTAGTTCTCCATCTAAACACATCAATCAAACTAAGTAGCTCTTCCACTCCTGGGAAACATTGAATGAGGAAGATAAACAGGTCAGAAATGTGAAATTACTGGAGCTCGCTTCTCATGGAATAAACACCTGGGCAGTGACCACCAGTCTTGTACCAATCACAGAGGCAGTTCGTTAGAATTCTCCAAACCTATCTAAAATGATTAAGTACAGGCTCTGGAATACCAACAGAAATCAGCCCTTTTGCTATTTTGTCTTTTTGATTCATAATAACAGCCAAAAAACAGACTAGTTCATAAAATAGAAATCAGCTAATTTAAAAATTTAAACCTAAGAATGAGTTAAAAATAGCTAAGATATATTGTTCATGTGCTATAAGTCAGATACTATTCTAAATGCTATGCATATGCATTTTCTACTGTAATTCACACGGTGACAGGTACTATTATTCCTATTTTTGACATGAGGAAACTGAGACTCAGAGATTAACTTTCCCATGCTCATTCAACTAGTACACAAGGAAGCCTGAATGAAAAAGCCTAGAAGCAGAGAAATAAAGTGGGATGTTCTCTCTCCCACATTTTTGAGTGGCTATAGTTTGACTTTTGCCTGGATGGATTTCTCCAGTGTCTGTGGTTGGAATAGAATAGTTCTCATCACAGCAAATCAGGATACCAAAAGGCAGAGAAGAAAGAAAAGTAAAATAACTTAAAAATTGAGGGGAAATCTATAAAATGACCACATTGAAGAGATTAAAGGTAAATAGCTACATAGAAATGTAGAGACAGCAGAGGAATGTTGAGCTCAGAAGGTAAAAGGTATTATTGTATGATAGCAAGAGTGGACAGCTCATCAGTGGTGATTGCTTAGATTTGGGGTTAATAATCATACTTTATTGACCTTTAAGGGTGAAAGGTGAAGGAGCCTGAGCAGATTCAGAGGTTTAAAAGAAGTGGAAGGAACCAGTGGAAACCTAAAATTATAACAAAAGCAAAAGAATGTAGTGAAATTCTACTGGGAACCATAGCACTGTTCCAGCACAGGAGTTTTCGACTTACCCAGGGTAGCTACGTAACACCTTACAATTTGACCTGCAAAAATGACTATGCCGATTTTCATAGTAATTTATGTTCATAAGTTACTTTAAGTCTTTATCTTCAAAACCATCCTATGAATTGCAAAGAATAATTACCTAATTTTACAAGAGAACAAACTGAGAAATGACTCATCTGATGTTCTGCAGCAAGTAAGTGAAGCCAGGTCTCTGACCTATTTATTTATTTGAGGCCGGGTCTCACTCTGTCATCCAGGCTGGAGTGTGGTAGTGAGATCTCAGCTCACTGCAAGCTCCGCCTCCTGGGTTCAAGCGATTTTCTCGTGCCTCAACCTCCCAGGTACCTGGGACTATAGGTGTGTGCATGCCACCACACTTGGCTAAATTTTTTGTATTTTTAGAAGAAATTGAATTTCACCATGTTGCCCATGCTGGTCTTGAACTCCTGACCTCAAGTGCTCCACTCACTGTGGCCTCTCAAAGTGCTGGGATTACAGACATGAGACACTACTGCCAGCCTGACCTGAGAAAGGTTTTACAAAATCATCAAGATGGTCATATGTGTTAGGCACTTGCCAGCCATTGCTGTAATTCATTTCCTTATAGCATACTGGGGTCTAAGATCTTATATATGTTATATACTTAAGTGATTAGGATAACATAACTTCTTGTAAAGGATCAAATTTAACAAGGTCTCTGCCTTTTATCTGACTCCTTTTTTATTTTTCCAGGAAAAACATAATAGGAACTTCTGGGATGTTAGTTGAAAGAGAATGAGATAATGGACTTAGATTTCTTTTTCCTAGAAAAGGAACAGCATATGTGTAAGGAGTTAATGATAGATAGTATAGAAGGCTACAACAATGACTTTGAAGCTGGATCATGCCATTTTGAATTGATAATCCCAACAAAAACAATTACACCAGCAGCTGCAAGCATTTCAAGGAAGAGTGTCACATATTCTGTGACCCAAGATTCCACTCTCTCATGGGATATACAATAAGAGGAACAAACACCTGGCCCTTGAGCAGTGCATGACACAAGTGATATTTATGCAGAGACACCTGAGCCATGCTTCAGCTATGATGCACCATGTCCAGATGTTTGCAGAACACTATTAGCAGCATCCTTTGAGAGTCTGTTGGAGAAGAACATAGCCGGAGCTTTCTTGATTTTGCTGTTCCTGCACTTCCTTTTACGGGGAAGCAAGAAGACCACCCACACCATGGGAGACTGTCCTAATGTCAATGTTACTTTTGAATTTTAAACCCTCACAGATGTTCTCCATTATGTCTTTTTAATGGACCTTATGTCTCAGAGCTGCATAGGGACCAAGAACAAAAAGGCAGAGACTACTTCTTGAAAAAGTATGCCCATAACCTTAATGTAGCTGATTCTTCTTACCACCCCCAATAACAGGAGTTAGTGGCGAGGTGATGGTGGATGGAGAGGGAGGGATAGAGAGAAAATGAAAGCCTGTGCAAAAATACGAATATATCATTAAGGTTCATAGATGGACAATGGATAAATTTGAGTATTTCATTAGAAATTCTGAGAAACAGAATATCTAGGAAACATCTTTGTGAGTGGCATTTTATCTCCTCAATTAAATATAGATTGGCATGCTGCATTGACTGTTGACCCAGATTTCCATCTATAGGTACTCCCCCCGACCACAGAGTCCTGCCGTCTCCTTCTCTTGACCTGTTGCTTAGCTATGATCTTCCACAATGGTTACTGAATAATTCACTAGACTTTCTGGATTCTTTACCTTCATCAGAGATTTATTATTGCAGTTTTTTTGTTGCTACTTCTTTTCTGCCCCAGTAGTATTTTGCTACTACTTACCTACTATTTTGGGTTACACAATCTCAGATATTTTCTATAAACATAAATATAAATGAATGCATATATTTTCCATCTATAATCTGTGATAAGATTCAAGCTCCACCTCCCCAAAATACAATATTTTTAAGACCTTGCTAAATGAGTAGCAGATAATTAAAATATTATTTACAAAAAGAGATTGGAATTTATTCCTCACAAGCCTTCTTTCTCCCATCAATCAACCCAGGAAGAGATGATCTGTATTTTCCTGGCTAATATAAAATTCTTGACTTTCCCAATGAAGATTTTTTTCAAACAATTTGAGGAGGGAACAGATTTATTTTTAATATACTTCTGCTGTCATTCTGTTTTCTCATTTATATGAGTAACTTAGTCTATCTTTTATTCTCCTTCCTCCTCTTCAGTTAAATTTCCTTTGGATGTAATAACCTTTTCTCTCCTCACTACCCCACCAATCCATACCAAATACTCTCTGCACAGAGCTGTTCAGTTTCAATGTCCCTCTGGAAGTTAAAATGTTGCATTTGCATTTCATTCAATGTTTAAAATACAAGGAACTGGAAATGAAATAGAACCATAGGAAAAGGCCTTTTGGTGAATGGAAAATGTAATAAATCCAGTGTTCTGACCCCAATTATGGGTGTTCAGCCTCGCAAGGCCCCTTTCATTTGTCCTGCTCACCAGCAAGCGCTGAAAAGATCCACACACCAGAGCTCACACGCAGGTCCCTCTGTTCCCATCGGTGTTTCTGAATGTGGAGTGATCAAAGTGTAGAGACATTTGCTTTCAGTTTGTCTTCGTATTCCCTCAGATGAGGCCTTCTAGAGAAACAAAACTTAAAATTTTCAGTGACTATACTGGACTTTAAAACTGTAAGGATAATAAGGACTTGAGTATGTTTGATTGAGAACCATTACTACTAGTTTTCAAAAGCAGATGTGTTGCGGATGAATGGGGTAACAATTTTCATCTTGATGGAATTAGCAGGATTATTTTGTCATTGAAAAAAACAGGCAGTGAGAATAAGGCAGATTGCTCTATGGAAGAGTCTTTACAAATAACACCTTTGGAGACAGATTCATCTAGGTGCAAATATTTTGTCTATCACTTGGGGAGAGGATAACTTTGGGACAGTATTTTTGGGCCTCAATTTCTTTTTGTCTGTAAAATGGGAACAGTAACATCTGCCTCTAACTTTGTTGAAAGAATTAAATGATACAGTATATGTAAATTTTCCTTAAATGTATTTGGGTAATTACTAAACATTAAATCTATTGTTATTACTGTTATTTAAAATAATATTTACTAATATTCTGCTAATGCCTTTTTCTCTCCATTCTGCCTTTATTGTGAGAGACATTTAAATGGATATCTTATTCCTTGGAAATGCCAACTTTGCTAGAACATGTGTACTTTTATGTGAACTCTTAAGTTGAACAAAACTTCAGAGAGTATAGTTAATTCATTATCCTGGAAGTATTAATTGGAAGCCTATTCTGTGCCTCACATTTTTCTACATAATGAGCATTCAGTAATGAACAAGGTATATGAATTTCCTAGCACTTATATTTTAGTGGCAGAAGAAAAGGAATAATAAATAATTAACCAAATGATCAAAAGAGGTAATTTTCTACAGTAGAATGTGTAAAGAAACGAAGTAAAACAGAAGCATGCAGCTGGAGGGGACAGAGAATCATTTGGATTTTTAATCATGGACAGGAACAGCCCCATGCTAGAGATGATTTTCAAGTTTATTTCTGAATTTTAGGTAGGATCTAGTCATGAGAAGAATTGCTTTGGGAGCAAAGATCATTTCAGATAGAGGGAATAGGCAGAGGAAGCTCCTGAGATGACTCTGGAAAGAAGGCCAAAGAATCTGAGGCTGACTCAGAGAAAGGGATCTTGAGAGATGAAGAGGAGGAGTAGGCAGAGCAATATTGTGTCAGCCTTGATAGACCACCAAAAGAGATTTGTATTGTGTTATACTTGGAAAAGGTGGAAGGGATGCCAAACGTGGGATGATTAAGTTGACTCTTGCTGCCAGCCACTTGTGACGTGATAATGGCTTGGACCATATGGTATCCAGGAACATAGATGGGGAATAGTTTTATAATATATTTTGGAGTAAGAACTAAGAAGTTTTATTACATTGATGTGAGAAATGAGTGAAAGAGAAGAAAAATGAATCCATCCTAAATTCTAATCACAGAACTAAGTAAGATGGAAAATTTTTAGAAAAATCTCAAGAAATATAAAATTACATCTGGGTCTTAATTCAGAAGTTTGAGACTTGAATACCGACTATTAAACTTACTAGGTGATCATAGTCAAACAATGTAATGTCTCAACTTTCATCTTCTACGGAATGGGGATGAGAAAACTGCTTTTATCCAAAGGATGTTTTTTGAGCAAAATAAAATAAAGTTGTTGTAATTTTATGAAAATAATTTGTTGAGTGTTCAATATATACAATACACTATCCTGAGCACTTTTGGTTTACTTCTTAAAAGAGCAACATAAGGCAAAAAGGATTACTAGTCCTACTTTACAGATGCTAAAACATAGACATAGGGAGTAAAACTGTACATAGGGTCAAAAAGTCATTGATATAATTACTATACATTTTTGAATCCAGAGTCTGACATTACCCATAACCTACAACACTTCTTAAGTCCTGTAAAGGTTGCAGAAGTGTATAGATAAAAATTATCTTTAACATTATTAATAGGAATAAAAGTAAAATTATTACAATAGAAAAAATTTTCAAAAATCAAAAGATACATGAGTACAAGTTCAAAGTACAACTTTGGCTGAAAATGGTTACTATGTGATGGGAAAGCAATCTGGAATGAAATTATGTGATACACTATCTTAATCCTTTTCATAAGAAAGAAAAGATATAGTCTGACATTAGTGACAGTATCTGATATTATTTGCTGTCTCTTATAGGACCTAGTAATAAGTCCCTAAATTGTTGTTTAATAAACTCCTGTAGAATACATAAGTAGATATTTTGGACAATAGGCTTTTCCACAGTATAAATTTTTGGAGGGCAAAGCTGTTTTGTTCTTATTTTGCCTTCCCTCACAATGTTTGAAATAGTAGAGATTCATTGAATTTATTATGTATCAAATAAAATAAGCTTTTGCTCCTAGACACTAATGAGAAGAAACACAAATACAGATGGCTCAAAAGTGCCAATAAGTCAATGACTCTTTTTGTCCCGACCTTGAGGCAAAGCAATAAACAAATGGTTGGAAACTAGGGTCCAAATCTTATAAAGAGTTTACTCTCTTGTTTTTGTTGTTGGTTTGTTTTAACTTTCTAATTGGTTAAACTTTTGCTTAAAAACCTAGGATTCCAGAGCACATAGACGCTTAAAGCCATCACAATTTATATAATGGATTTTACCTATAGCCATGTTTCATGTTCTGTCATGTTGCTGAGTTTTGACATGGTATATACCCAAGAGGTATCAAGATATTACATTGGAGAGTTGGGAAATAAAGTCCAGTCACTCCCCTTTTTCCTCCCTTCCCCCAGTTAGGTCACAGTTGCCTGGCATATGACCTTGTTATATATTTTATCTGCATCAGCACATTACACTATTTGTATTCTACTTATTTACTTACTTAGTTATTCACCCCAACACCTGTGTCCATCCTGTACTTTATGTATTCTAGCAGTCCAGGATGTACAGTGTACTTAACTACAAATCAGCCTTGTCTGGAACAGAGTCTGACATAACATGTGATTGTTAAATAAAAGAGAGATGCCCATATCACTGGGCCTTTACTCACATTTTCCTGCCAGAGAAGAGTCTAATTCTTAAACACAAAAAAAAAACAAAAAAGAAAAAACAAACAGGGTATAAGTTAGTACATTAGAGGACGTATCAGCTATCTACTGCTCTACCGCAAATTACCCCAAACCTAGTGCCTTAGGATTTCAATAATCATGGTAGCATCTTTCACATTTTCTGTAGGTCAGGAATGTGAGAAAGCTCAGGCTGGTGGTTCCAGTTATGGGCTGCAGTGAGATGGACGCTGAAGGTGGAAAAGCAAGAGACTGGAGCAGGTGGGGATTGGCTGATCCCTGTCTCTTCATGTTTTCCCAGTTATTCTCCATGTGATGTCTCAGCATGAACTAGTTCAGGCTTCTTCATAGTATCATGGCTTCAGGGCAGTCAGACATATTCCATGGTGGCTCAGTTCTCTAGTTTGAGTTTTCTAAAAAATCAGTCAGAAGCTGTATCTCCTTTATGATCTATACTTGAAAGTCATGTAATGATGCTGTGGCCATACTTAGCTAGCAGACTATTTACTAAGGTCACCTGGAATCAAAGAGAAGGCTTAGGTCCCTCAAATTTTAATGAGAGGAGGGTTAAAGAGTTTATGAATATGTTTGAAAGTTACCACTATAGATTATATAAAGTATCAATCTCTTTCCTGTACTTTTCTGAAATTATTGTGACTATCTTTATTTCCCCATGTAACTGTTTATCCTACTTCAGGAGACAAAAATATGTATGCTGAGAGGGCAAAGATCATTTGTCAAACAAAAATTATCTACTTGTGTAGTAGATAGGAAACCAATTTCTATGGGACTCTTCACAAAGAGGAGATAAAATTTGGAAATGTGCTTGATGAATTATTTCCTTTCTACTTCCTTCCCCCACAAACCCTTAGACTGCAGCTCTGTTAGGCTGGGTTATTTCAGAGAAAAATGCAAATGAGCATAGTTGTATGAGCTGGTAAAAGGGGAATGCCTCTGTGGGGATCCCATGGTGAGTGGGAGAAGACAGATGTGTTAGCAGCTGTTCAGCTAGATAATGAGTCAGCCCCCAGTGCACACGGGTAATCGACAAAGGGGCTAATCCATTCACAGACAATCAAGAATTGACCATGTGCCACAGCTGGACTGTGTGTGGAGGCAGCTCATAAGGAAAGAGGAAGAACAGGAATTTGACTATTTTCTTAAAAAAAAAATCACATAGATAATAATAATGGCCTATTAGCATATGTAATGTTTGTGTTTTCCAAAGCATTATCACAAGCTCCTTTTAATTGCTTTCTTGTGAAACAGGCAAGGCAGTTTTCTCTTTACATTTTTTTTTTTCAAAATGGAAATGCTTAAAAAGAAAGGGAAGGAAGAAGAGAAAAGACTAACGTTTACTACAATGTACTAAATGTTTAGACACAAGATGTGCCCAAAACTATAGAAATAATGGCATTTCACTTAGCAATCCAATTCTTGTGCAGTGTGATATTAATTACCTACTACAAATCTGATAAAACCTATCTTTCAGTTGCAAGTATGTTTTTTATTACTCAGTGCATCTGCAAATCACAAAAATAATACGTTAAACTCATAGAATCACTGTCTTCATTCTTCCTCAGGAATGAGCTTCATTTTGTGATTATCTCATGGTGCATTGCATATTAAACTTACAGTTTCCTCAATATCATCAAGTGTGCTTGTGAAAATTTAGATTCCCAGAATCCTTAGAGATTCTGATTTAATTCTGGGAAGGACCAGAGATCTTTAAATTTAAACACTCTGTCTCTGAAACTGTGAGAAACATTTTTCTATTGCAGTAGTTCTCAACCTGGGATAATTTTGCCCCCCAGGGGACATTTGGCAATCTCTGGATATCTTTCTGTTAGACTCAACTTGTATCTAGTGGGTAGAGGCCAGTGGTACTGGTAAACATTTCACTATGTGTAGGAGAGCCTTCCAGTGTGGCTCATATCTTACCCAGAGTTTGAATAGTGTTGAGGTTGAGTATATGTGTGTTTTAGAGGAACTATAAAAATTAGAAATAGTGGTTTAATTACTACTCCATGAAATAGACACATAAATACCACATATCCTATATATTGTATATTAATAAATATTATGTTTTAAAAATATTAATATAAAGAAAAAACGTTTACTTCTTTATGTGCAAATAACATCTCTTTTCATATTAAATAATGTAGACTTTCTTTTTTCCTGAAAAATTTATTAAAAATTTTAGCTGAATCTCTAAGTGCTCTATTTTAGTAAATTTTAGCTAGAGGATGGGAAACTAAAGATGTTCCTTATATTAGAAATGATTTTGAATTTCTTGAGTAAGATTGCATAATCTCAAAGTCACTCCCTCAATCCGTAGATACATATTGAATGTTAAACAGGTAAATTTAGAAGTTGTGAAACATGTCTTTAAAGTATTTTTTTTTAAGTCACATATTTGGAAAAGTTTAGTCTGAAGTGTATGTAAATGTATGTAACTGATTATTACTTTTTAAACTGTACTACTTGAGTCTGCTGCCTACTATAAACTAAAATATTCTGAATATTCTGAAATTTGCCCATTAATTTTAATTTATAGTAGAAAGGTGGAGACTAAAAAAAAAGGAAGAATGGGAGATTTTCAAGAATGTGACATCCTATGAGTCCAATTAAACTTTCCTTATTTAAAAGAGGAAGATTAAAAAGAGATAATAATTTGTTTTTCAACTATTACCTATACTTGCTGTCCCCACCCAAATCTCACCTAGAATTGTATTTCTCATAATCCCTATGTATTGTGAAAGGGACCCTGTGGGGGGTAATTAAATCATGTGGGCAGGTTCTTCTGCTGCTGTTCTTGTGGTTGTGAATAAGTCTCACAAGATCTGATGGTTTTATAAAGAGCAATTCCCCTTCACATGCTCTCTTGCCTGCTACCATGTAAGACCTGCCTTGTTCCTACTTCGTCTTCTGCCAAGATTGTGATGGCTTCCCATCTCTATGGAACTATTAAACCTCTTTTTCTTTATAAATTACCCAGTCCTGGGTATTTCTTCATAGCACTGTGAGATTGGACTGATATACTTGCTATCCACTGATATACTTCTCTTGTCCAGGACACCCACATTCCATACATCAGCTGGATACCCCCATCGGATAACTCAATAAACAGTGGCATTTTCTCCTCTCTTATCCTTTTGTCCAGACACCAGATTGATAAACACAGACTTTATTCTGACAAATTATGGTGACTCTAGTTATACTAACATTCAAGTCCTGTGAGGTTTGTACATATGGACAACTCTTGGGTCACTTCTGAAGTTTATTTCAATAATCATCTAATCATTCAACAGTTATTTATTGAGTGGGCAGTAAGCATAGGCTTTCTTCTAGATACCATCAATGAGTAAACAGGATGGCAAAGTTCTGATCTTCCTTGGGCTTAGTGAGCAGGGAAGGCAGCAAACAAACAAAAGTGTATATATTTTATGAAGAAAAATGTGGCAGAACAATGAGATACAGTCATGCAGAGAGGTGGCTTTTTCATGTAGGGTAGTCAAAGATGCCCCAACTGAAAATGTTATTTTTATTTTGTGTAGAAACCTATTTTGTCTTAATTCGTGATTATTCCACTCTTTTATGCTTTGAGTGTGACTCAATTTCCTTATTCCAAAAGCTCCTTAATGTCTAATTAGGCAAATACAGTAGAAATTCCAGAGAAGACACTTAAAACTGCCATAAGAAATTCAACAGAAGCACTGGGTATGGCGGCTCATGCATGTAATCTCAGCACTTTGTGAGACCCAGGCAAGCGGATCACCTGAGGTCAGGATTTCAACACCACCCTGGCCAACATGGTTAAAACCCTATCTCTACTAAAAATATGAAAATTATACTGGCAAGGTGGTGGGCACCTGTAGTCCCAGGTACTTAGAAGGCTGAGGCAGGAGAACTGGTTGAACCCAGGAGGTGGAGGTTGTAGCAAGCCAAGGTCATACCACTGAACTACAGCTTGGGCAACAGAGTGAGACACACACATATTCTATATATATACATATATATTAAATATATTCATATATGTATTTTTAAATATTTAACTATATACTGTAGTACGTAGTGTGTATTATATGTGTAAATATATTTATATATAACATATAGTTATATATAAATACATAAATATACATAGATACATAGTTTTATATATATAGAATATATATGCATATATACACATATATATGTATGTATATATAGTTTCCCTTCTACCTCCATGCACCTCCAGTTTGAGTTGAGTTCTGTGGTTATAAATAGAATATACATATATGTGTATGTATACGTATATATGTGTGTGTGTATGTGTATATATATATATAGTTTCTATATATATAGTTTCTATATTCAAGAGAGATATATATTCAATATATATATATTAAAGAGGGACATATATTCATACTTATTCAAGAGAAACATTTATATATATATATATTTTTCAAGATAAGGTGGACAATTCAGGGCAGTGGAGACCCTAATGCTGCCTTCTAATAAGAATGCACTTGCATCTGTAAACTCATCTTGAAGAAGCCAGGCTCTGGTTA
Organism: Plecturocebus donacophilus; assembly: GCA_004027715.1. Classification (NCBI taxonomy): domain Eukaryota; kingdom Metazoa; phylum Chordata; class Mammalia; order Primates; family Pitheciidae; genus Plecturocebus; species Plecturocebus donacophilus. Next base: position 22,297 of record PVKP010005875.1, read on the forward strand.
TTCTCTCTGCACAAGCAAATAAGTTCAATATTCTTTTATTAGTATTCAAATCCTCATGATGTAGTGAAATAGAAATTTAGAGTTTTAAAAAATAAACTAACTGTGTCAATTTTGGCAAGCCTACTGAATTCTATATTATTTATTTCTAAATGAAAGATAAAGGCCCAGTGCCAGCCCCAAGCATCATCATTCCACACGGTTGAGTTACATTTTATAAAACTTGCTGTTATTGCTTCCTATGATGTTATATATGCATGACGGCTCTTCTGCCCTTCTGCTTGTAGTTCTCAGTCTTATTTGCTATAAATATTATAAATTATTCGTAAAATTTTACTGTAGTATGGATCCCTCATGTCTGCTGTTGACCTGTGTACGAGTAGATGCATGTGGGTTTGTAAATGCAAAACTCTCCACTTGGCATCTGCTCTTGAATCTCCTACAGTGATGCCAAGCTTAATGTGTTCAAAGCAGAACACTTCATTTTTACCACAAATTTGATTTCCTTACTGTCATTTTTACAGAAGTGTTCACAGATGCTCCAAATGATTCTGTGTACTTTAAATCATCAGTTTGTCTTTAAATCACTCAAACCTAAGCTACTGTCATGGAGACTATTGCAGGAAACATCTATCCAGTAGACTCATTGCCATTCTTGCTCCTTTTAATCCAGTATTGTACATGGAAGATACAATGATCATAAAATCCAGTGTCAACTGATGCTTTGCTGTTGGTCTCAGAACCAAATACAGAACCTTTCACATGACATCGGTAGCTTGTCTTATTTGGTCTGCACAATCTACATTCTCATTTCCTGCAACTCTTCTTGATGTTCATTGTTCTTCAAATGGACTATCTCTCAGGCATTTCACATGTGCTGTTTTGTCTGTCGGAAAAGCATTTCTCCTTTCTGCTCATTGTGACTCAGCTAATTCTTCTTCAGATTAAATGCTGCTTTCTCAGGGAGGTTTTCCCTTCTACCCCCATGCACCTCTAGTTTGAGTTGAGTTCTGTGGTTATAAAACTTTCTTTCACATAGCTTACCACAGCTATACATATTTTATTTATATGTGATATTCAAATTAACGTCTATTTTCCCATGAGAACATACAATTGCTAAAGGGAGACACTATCTGTTTCGTTCACTGCTCCATTGCACACCAAGCACACTGGCTCACCAATTATGTAGTTCAATAAATACTTTTGATTGTAGAAAGACATAGTAAGTCCTTGCTAAATCTAGCCTTGCTGGTTATTTTGAGTAGCCATGATATCTCTCATACTGAAAGAATTCTTCATTTAAAATTATATGTTTTATGCAGTTTTGCTGTATTGCAATAATTTCAAATCATCCTAAATCTGCTTGTAAATAAGTGATAATACAATTGCTTATTTATTTCATCATGCATGTTTTGAGACCCGCTAAGTCTACATCATTTTGTGAGATCCAGAAGATTCAAACCAGAAGAACTTGGCTTTTGCCCAGGCTTGAAATATGTTACATCTGTAGCGTTAACATGTATCAATCAAAGATTTCCTCTAACATAGACAGTCATCATAAAAAGAAAGAAGAGGTATTTGCAAAAAAGATATTTCTAGGAGAACAAAAGGCATTTTTTCAGTGCAGTATTTTTAACAATCCAAGGGCAAATCTGAGGGTTGTGGAAAATTTCTGTAGCCAAGAGAGCAAAGAAAAGGTCACTAATTTATTTTAATTAAAGCAATTCATTTGAGGACATAGGAACAAATTCTTTGGAAAATAAAGCCCCCAGATTTCAACTCTGCTGTTAGTGGTAGACTCCACCTCTAAATGAGTATGGGCAATTCATAGTCAAAGCTAAGAGCAAATAACTTTAATTAAGCTTGGCTCAGGGGACCAAGCTTGGGAGACCTTTTTAATAAAAGAGATCACATGAATAAGGAAAATTTTATTCACAGCCTCACCAGGCTATTTTCCCCTTCCTTTTGAACTGCTTTTGACAGTTTCTTCAACGTATTTGAGGATAAAAATAGATGAAAGAAAAGCAATTCTGACCTATGGCATTAAATTTATGAAATAAAAATTGGTGATGAACTATGGACACTTCAGTGACAATATTCACAATTCAGAATAAGTTGATGTAAAAGTTTTTCAGTCTATAATACTGCCCTATGCCAGAATCATTGTTCGTCCTCTTTTTCATTGTCACAAATCAAGTTAACAAGTAGTTATGGAGTATTTATTGTGTTGCAGGCACTTTTCTAGATTCTGAAGTTGAAACAGTAGAGAACAGAATTTCAAAATTATGCAATATGTCATATTGTATAGAAAGACATGCAATTTTTTTTAAAAAGAATAAGTTTATGTCAGAACATATATGGTACTAACTAAAATGAAAAATGAATATAATTATTAAAATTGCAGATAAATTTAAACATGCTGGGGTGGTTCCAAGTTTGAGAGAAAACCTCCAATAAATCACTTCTTAGAAACCTGCAACTCTGGACTTGTGGTTGTCAGAAATTCCTAAACTCTGAGCGTTCCTTTCTTATATTGAGCTAATTTGCTCTTGGAGTGATCTCTTAATCTTTCTCTCTCTCCTCAGATTTTTACATAACACGTATTTATAAGATATTTATCTGGGGCTAGAGACACAATCTCGTGTGTCTGGACTATGCATCTGGACCATGGTGAGACAAATGTCCAGTGTTCAGTGTTTGTTCTTTTGAGATGAGGTCTCGCTCTGTCACCCAGGCTGGAATTCAATGGCATGATCTCAGCTCACTGCAACCTCCACCTCCTGGGTTCAAGCAATTCTCCTACATTGGACGCCTAAGTAGCTGGGATTACAGGTGTACACCACCACACCCAGCCAATTTTTGTATTTTTAGTGGAGATGGGATTTCACCATGTTGGCCAGGCTGGTCTTAAACTCCTGACCTCAAGTGATCTGCCTGCCTCGGCCTCCCAAAGTTCTGGGATTACAGGCACGAGCCACTGTGCCTGACCCTCAATGTTTGTTTCTAGGAAAAACTATTCTCAATAACTAAGCTGACTAGCAACAGAATCAACAAAGTCATACTTAATGTATCTGGCCATTCAATGTAACTATTAAGATATACTGTGAGCTATGTAATTAAGATATACAGAGACACACCTATGTGCGATATTGTATTTCCATTACACAAGACATCTCAGCATATAGTTGAAAGACATGCTGGTTCACTAGAGTTCCCTGAAAACCGTTAAATACATACAAGCACACACACACACACATGCCACTTTCTTCTTATCATTAAAAAGTACATGATTATGTACAGTGGAAAAACACTGGACTTGAAGATAGGGAATCTAGGATCAAATCCTGATTTGCTAGTGATGTATTAGTGAGATTGCAAATGTGTTTATCTCCTCTGTCAAATGGGAATATAAACACCTATCTCAGGTATAGGTGAAAGAATTAAATTACTTTCAAACTTCTTCCCAAATTTAAGCAACTAAGTAAATGTTAGTGAAATTACAGTGCAGCTATTGAGTCTAGTTTTTAAAATATCATGGCCAGTAATGAGAAAACTGTTAGGAATCACATCCCTAACTTCATGACTAGAACACAAAAAGGTATCAGAAGCATCAAGTTAGAGTTGAATATTTTTCTATGATTATTCATCAACCAGTATGAAAGAAGGAAGGGAGAAATGTCTGAGGACTTCAAATTTTGTTTTTTTGTTTATTATTTATTTTTAAAAAGTAAATCCCATGTTGCTAGGAGGGAATATCTGGTTAAATTCTATGCTGTGGTACATCTTTTTAATTGAAAAAGCACAGTTGACTTGGTTTCTTGTTAATGGTTTTCTTGTCAATAATTGATAAAGCATAAATTATATTTTTCACGAGTCAACATTAAATCCATAAAATCTTGTTAACAGCTGGCATAGTTATCTCTTAAAATGTTAGCCTGCTGGATAAATATGTATTTAAGAAGACAGAATGCTTGGCCTTCCCAGAGTCATGCTTCTAAATGTTACAGTAGTTCTAACATACTTTTAATTAAATAAAAATTAAAGCTCAGAAAATGTCACAAAAGGGTAACCTAATATTTGATCATTAATGTGCTTATGCAAAAGGGTATTTACAATTGTGCATCCAGCAGTGATCAACTCAGTTTCCAAGTTCCATGAAACTGAGGTTTAAGATAATATTTGGATAAACTTTATGTCAGTTTCCAGGTAGTTTGTGTCCTGTATATAATCTCTACTGATTTTGATTCCGGTGCAGTGCTTAGAAGAATTTGTAATGAGATTTTTTTTTTTAAGTTTACCAACCAAAATATCTCATGACTAGCATTAGTTAAGTTCTTAGTCAAGATTATATAAGATGACTTTGTCCATGATCATCTTGTTCACATTATAAAAGACATTCAATGGTGAATGTGTTAATCTCTTGCAAATGGATATACCAGAAACACTCGTGTGAAATATAGAGCTAATGGATCACTGTTAGACCCTGAATGTTTATGGCTATCTCTTTTACTTAGTGTGACAGATCAGTCCCCTCTCCTTTCTCTGGTGATTTAAATGCACTTGGTGTCTACTCAGGTGAAGAATGTTGAAAAAGGGATTACTGTCCTCATTCTGTGTTATAAACCAACATGTCTTTGTAGATAATTGTTCAACTATCCAGCAGCACTCATTGCTTACAGGTTAATATTCCTAATTTCTATTGCCTTTTATCATAATTCTTACTTCCAATATTTTAATCATTGCAAGAAACTTTTCACATTTGCCATTTTAATACATCTATTTCCATGAAGAACAGTGTCAACTCTAGGTCTAAAACCATTCTTGCTGGAGTCTATCAGAAAGTAAGAAACCTAAGTCTGGGCACAGTGGCTTGTGCCTGTAATCTCAGCCTTTTGGGAGGCTAGGGTGGGAGGATCAGTTGAGAGCTGTAATCCCAGATACTCTGGAGACTAAGGCAGGACAATCACTTGAACCCAGAAGTTGGAGGTTGCAGTGAGCCAAGATTGCAACATTGAACTCCAGCCGGGGAAACAGAGCAAGAATCTATCTCAAAAACTAAATAAATAAAAAATAAAAACTAAGTTTTCTTATGAGGAAAGATTTGGCCTTTAAAACAAAATAGCAAGATGTGCATTGACATCATATATCCTTCCAAATCTGTGTCTCAGCAAAGGCACACAACCATTCCCTCTGGCAAGTTTCTCCCTGGTTTTGTGTTAATTTGGTGCAATCTGATGTATTCTCTCACTACAAAGTCATATTGTAGAGATGAGTATCCAAATGAGAACATAAAGTATCTAATTAGCAGAATATTCATCAATAGTACCCATTTGAGCAAACATGCATTTTCAAATTACAGATATTACAAGTTCTATGCAATCTCAAAGAACTTCACCCTACAAATGAATTTGTGTTTTATATTTGGAGGAATTCCAAGGCTCAGAGTAGAAACAGAAACTCTTGCCTTCCATGTATTTGTGTATTTACTATATCAAACCATGAGGCTGTGTGTGTTTTTAATTTAAAAAAAAAAAAAAAAACTAATTTCAGAGGTTAAATTGACAGGAACTACCATTCCTCCAATAGAAACATATATTTCATCGAAAGTTGATTATATCACACTCTCTCCCTCAGATCGCAATTGAGATCCTGATTTTATATTTCTTGTGTTCCTTAAATATAACATTTATTTATCATGTTATTTCTTGGAAAATCAAGTTGATAGTTTAAAAATGGTACACGGTACCCATCTGTTGAATTAAGATGTAGAGTTATTTCTAATTTAGTGAGGGTAATGCTTTGAATTTTGTTTTTCTGATTCAGAATCAGAGATTTTCTTAGATTAGATTTTTTAATAGTTAGTGTCACAGATGAGTTTTTCACCTCTTCTTAACTTTAGGTACTTTTGTAAAAGATGAAGAACTTGTGGGAGTCCCAATTAGAGTCAATTATAGTTTGATTGACTTACTTTGGCATTTAAACACCTGGAAGAGATTATTTCTTTATAAAGAAAAAAAAAATCCTGTCTCTATCAGATGTAGGATTTTTCTTCATTCTTTTTATGGAATTTAGCCATGGCATTTGACAGGACAAAATAATTAAAATGCATACCACTGAAATATGGCATATGGAAGTCTGACTGAAAGTTAAACAGATAAGAGAGAAGGGAGGAAGTTAGAGAATTTAAAATATAAAATATGACAATTTAATAAAGATATCTATATCTAATATGTAGCCAGAATATTTAACCTTCTCAATATCGTTCTTAAAGTTTTCACATTGCTGCTGTGGGACCATCAAATGTTCTTACCTGACCTGAAAATGCTATTCTGTGATTTTTTTTCTTTAGATCAACTTTCAATTTTTATCCATATTTTGTTTTTGTCATTTTATAGTGTTTATATAAGCTAATGACAGAATTTCCTTTTTTAAGGCTACATAGCATTCCGCTGTGTTTATATACGCACCACATTTTCTTTTTCTGTTGATGGACACTTTGGGTTGCTTCCGTATCTTGACTATTGTGAATAATGCTGAAATTACATGAGAGGGTGTTATAAGTGCAGCATGCCAAGTACAGAAGGACGAATACTGCATTATTTTACTTACCTGTAGAATCTGAAAAAGTTGACCTTGTAGAAGCAGAAATTAAAATGACAGTTACCAGAGCCTGGGGTGTGGGAGATGCAGAAAAGGAACGTGTTTGTCAAAGGGTACAAGGTTTCATTTAAATAGTAGGAATAAGTTTTAAACATCTATTGCACGTTATGGTGAACATAATTAATAATAATGTGTCACATATTTCAAAATTGCTGAAAAAGTATATTTTAAACACCTTTACCACCACACATAAAAATGATAAGCAGATAAGGTAATTAACATGTTAATTAGCTCGATTTACTCCTAAAATGTATACATATATTGAAACTTTATACATAATAAGTTATACAATTATCTATCAATTACAAATTTTAAAAGCAAAAAATGCACACCCTGAATTAGGGAACATGAATTAAGACTTGGGAATTTTTGTGGAGGACACTGAAAAAAAGATGAGGAAAATAGAAAGTAACAACGATTTAAGGAATGAGAGGCGAGAAATTTTGATGCTGAGATGCCTTAAATGGACTGAGCCTTGTCCTCAAATGTTTAAAAGGCCTCCATGTTGATAACGATATGAACCTGATCGCATTCCTCTTAGTAAACCACTACCCCCACCATTTCCATTACCACCACCAACATTACATCACCAGAATCGTTAAGCCTGCTGAATGCTGAGGCAAGAACTAAGGCCAAACCATGTTTATGTATTGAGTCATATGGTTCTAACATTTGACTGAGACAATCCAGAATTTAAAATCTATTATGTGGCAGTCATCTAGAGTCTTTAGTGCTGAGGTTTCTTTCTTAATCAGAACAGGTTCTTTTTTATGCTAAATGTTTTGTCCTTGTTATTTATCACTGTTTAACATCACATAGCTTTTTGAATTTATTTTTTGAAATTTGGGTTGTAAATGTTTTGTCCTTGTTATTTATCACTGTTTAACATCACATAGTTTTTTTAAATTTATTAGTGGGTTGTAACATATATAATCAACAATTGAGTACGTTTCAATTAAGCACAAAGAACATTTAAAAATAATTGCAGTTGAATTAAATGTATAAAACCACCTCAGGTAATAGTTCCCAATCACTAAAAATCTTCTCATGAAAATACTAGCAAGGATTTTATTACTTTTTTAGCTCTTAAGTTCAGGGGTACATATGCAGGTTTGTTACATAAGTAAACTTTTAAGGGTTTGTTGTACAGACTATTTTGTCACCCTGGGAATAATCTTAGTATCCAGTAGTTGCCTGATCCTCTCCCTCTTCCCAGTATCTGTTGTTTCCCTCTATCTATCCATTAGTTCTTTTCATTTAGCTCCTACTTACAGGTGAGAACATGCTATACTTGGTTTTCTGTTCCTCTATTAGTTTTAGAAAGGATTTTCTGTTGGACTGTAAAAGAAGGATGTAGTATTGGTATCTGGATGCCAAGAAAATAGTAGGAGCAGATGATTATTTCAAAGACATTTCTGTCTTTTTTCTTTTACTCGCTTATTTTTTTTTCCAAACTGTTGACCAAATATACATACACACACACATACATGCATATGTACACACACATATGTATATATACACACATTGTTTTCCATTCCCCATCAATGATCTGATCTCGTTAAAATTGCTATATATATATATATTTAACAAATTGTCCAAGATTCATCTGATGCACCATACAATTGTTTAAAACATGGAATATGACTGCCTTTGAGTTAATTATTTTAAATCATTTCATAAGTTTTTGTAGCATAATGTGGACTTTATATGCTTCTCAGGAAAAAGTTAAATTTTACATGCATTCATAACTGACTAAAGTACAAAGTAATTAACACTTTCCAATGCTTTCTGATAAGTGCAGCCATAACATAGCAATTAAGCCCTCAAAATCCACAATGAAGATACGGAAAATTATAGTCTTTAAAATCTACATTAAAACTTGGAAATCTGTTTTAGTTGTCTGTAGAATATGCATGTGTGTATTAGTTAAAGTGGGAAGAAAGTTCAATTTAGTTTAAAGTTTTAATGAGAGAACATACAATCAGGCACTACCAAATCATTGTTTGAAGTGTACAGTTTTGATCTGAATGATTTTTAACGACAAAAATGTGTTGGTATTCTTAAATATGGAACTAAAGTAGCACTTAAAATAATGCAACATATAGAAATGACACCCTTTAGCACCCATCCCACTTCTATTTTTCAAGGTATAATCAAGAACAAAGAAATTATGCAAATACATAAATTACATCTAATTTAATGATGACAAATATTTAGTCTTACTAAAAGAATTGGTGCTAAGGGTTCTTTTTATTGTGGATTTACTACAATTTGCAGTAACATCTATCCAAAATACTATTTATGATCTAGTGGAGAAATGATAATAAAATAACCCTTGGTTCTGAATTAGATTGCAGTGAGACATGACCCTATAACAGACATTTCTGATTTGCCCAAGTATGGATTTTATGATTAACCCAGTGATCAAGAGGCTAAAGGTCTATAAATGTGATTTCTTTCCATCTATATTATTGCAAATTATAGTATTTATTTTAATAAAAACAATAATAAAACATAGTATATTAAAATTATAGTATAATAAAATTATATCAGAATTGTTAGTATGATAAAATCACATCTTGAAATATATTTTTCAAGAAAATGAATTCTTTGGCTGTAATTTTTAGCATTGATATTATACTAAATATGTTACATAAATATTTTATCTTATTTCTTTGTAAAGTTATTTCAGTTATTTCTGACTTCATCACATTGACTAGGAGGTCCTGGACAGTGAATACCTATCTCTGTGCCTCAGTTTTTTCACCCATATGCTGTAGATATCAATGACATCTTGGGTTGCAATGAGAATATTTTAATAAAAGTACATTGCTTATACTATTCATGGCACTTAATAAATTCTGAATAAATTTCAGATAATATTTGCTATTATTTATGGTACTCATTATAGTACATCCAAATATGTTATTTCACTAAATTATAAACATGGAAAATCAGACAATCACAACATTGTGGTGAGTACATTATAATTAATCTCCTATAAATACTGATGCCCAGGTTCAGTCTGCATTTCATAAGTCAGCATAAGAAGAAACTTACCCTGGCCACATGCAGTGGCTCACTCCTGTAATCAATCCCAGCATTTTGAGATTTGGGAAACTGAGGTGAGTGGATTGCTTGAGCTCGGGAGTTTGAAACCAACCTGGGAAACATAGCAAGACTGTCTCTATTTAAAAAACAAACAAACAAAAACAGAAGCTCACCCTAATATGTATATTTTGAATAAGTTCTGAACTTTAGGATGTAATTAATAAGGTGCCAGTATACTTAAATTATAAAAAGTTTATATATATTCAATTTTTGTGTGTGTGTTCATTGTTATATGTGTATATTTACATATTTATATGTAAATATGTGTTTATACATATGAACACATACACAGACATTATGACCTTTTCAGAACTTGTATCTGTCTGACTGGACAGTTTTTCCTGCTCCCCTCCCTGATTAAAGAGAGGAAAAAAGTTAATGTGAGGGTAAAAGGAGGTATAAACACATTTTCTCAAAGGTGGTTTCTAGCAATCCATTTATATGGAATATTGAAAAGGTCAATGTAATACAGAATGATCTCTAATTCTTTGAAAAAACTAGGCATTAAAATTCTAATGCCTCATTCAAGGTTGTAATGAGAACATAACACAAATTGAACCTATTATTTTGACAGTGATAGTAATGAGAATGGGAAATGAAATAAACATAATGATACTGCAAGTGACTTTTTTTAATTTCAAAATTTCTGAACTTCTTGCTGTCTGTTTTGCAGCATAAAACTGTAATATACATATAAATACTAAATTATTTAAAATAAAACTATGCTATGAAAGATTGGACCAGTAGAATAATTTTACCACTTAAAAAAATGGACTCTGACTTAATTGTGTAATATTAGACTCAGGAAAGACCCCTCATTTTTTGTTTTTGTTTTTTTTTTAAATAAAGATTCTCAATCCCAGGAGGACAAATGTTCTGAAAGTTTTCAAATTAAAAGCAACAAAGGTTTATCTGGAATCATTGAAATAAGAGCTATAAAAGTATGTGACATGTTAAGTTAACCTTTTGATAAACTGACAGTAAAATTTTAAGGCTATGGTAACAGCAGAGACTAGAATTCAGCTCTCTGGATCCCCACTTCGTGACTTATTCATCGCTGTTTTCAAATAATTACTGGCTTTCCACTATGTGCCAGCAACCACTCTGTCTTCTTTCCATTCATTAAAAAAATAAACAATTCTGCAACTTTTACAAACAATCATGAGTATTAGACAGCTATGGAAAGGTAAAGGAAATTCATTATTCACTTATACTGTCTTTAAGAACTATTATTTTTTTTTATCATATCCAGAGCAGAGATGTTGACTGAATGCAGAGGAGGACCAATTTGGCATTCTGATGGTAAATTTGATCAACATTGCTATAAACTGTGATGATTTTATGCCCAAAGTATACTTTTGACTCCAAGAGGTATAGACTGATGGACCTTATTGATCAAATTAGGCTGAGCTTTTCACGTGGATAAGCTATGGTGAATGTCCCTTTTCTTTCTAGGTGTGTATTCTGTGTACAACATTGGATTTGTGCTTTGTCTTACTTTCTATCAGCTTAAAAGAGGGGGGCTTATAAATTGGTAAATGTTTCTCAGGAATGAGGATGTATGCTACTTCCTATGCTTGTCAAAATCGAAGATCCTTTTTAGTCTTCTACTCTTATGGTATTGAATCATATTTTTATTCATTGACTCACTCTGCCAATATTGGGTACCAAACTGCCGTGAGCTTCAATTTAAAAAGTCAACAAAGACAACCATGCTTCTCAGCTTCAGAGACCAGAAAGATGAATGAGATAGTATTAAACCATTATGCTAATAGAAATTAAATCACATCAGTGATAAGTGATGTTCAGAAGTGAGATAATTTGTGTGCTGCTGTAGGCCAATTTCTGGGACAGTGCCTGGCACATAGTGGGTGCTCAATCAGTTTGTGCTGAATGAATTTGACCTTGTTAGAAATGGCCTACCTAGGAAAATCTTGCTTGAATTCTGCCCTGGAGGTGACAATTATTGAAGACAGTATGGTAAAGAATAGCATTACAAAAATTCTGTGGGTCAAAAATTGTGAGTTCAAGAAACTGAGGGCCAGTGTATTCATGATCTAAGGAAGAATGAGTGTATATGCATGCATGCATGTGCACACACACACACAAACATGAGAAAGAGAGTTGAGGAAGGATAAACTGAGCTAAATAGAGACAACAGTGTGCAGGGCATTGTAGATTATATCAAAGAATACCATAAAATCACTGGGTAGCTATGAAGTATCTTAGATGGGATTAGAAGTGATCTTATCAGATTTTTCTCACATTTTAGTTAATTCATGTCTAAACATGAAGTTTACTACTAGCATCCATTGCTCATTGCTGAAATGATATAATTCTGCTCAATGATAAGCACTTGAAAGTGCTGGCTAACATATTTGCTCCTGTCTTCATCAATGAAGCATCTTCTTAGACTTTTGGAAATACAGTCTTGTATTTGGATACTTCCTATCCAAGGGTTTTTCATTCACAGATCCAACCAAATGCATTTCAAAAGTATTTGGAAGAAATAAAACATGACAATACAGCAATAAAAGTAATACAAACAGTATAGCATAACAACTACATAGCTTTTATGTTGTGTTAGGTTCTATATGTCATCTAGAGATGACAAAGTATACAGGAGTATTTGTGTAGTTTATATGCAAATATTTTGCTAATATATATGAGAAACGAGCATCTGAGAATTCTGGTGTATGTGAGGGGAGCAATGAAACCAATACCCTGTGAATGACAAAGGACAACTTATTTAATATGTCTCAAGAATTCCATGAATATCAGATTCCCACTGGCTTGGGCATTGAAGAGTTCTGATAGGTTTCAAGGAAACTTTGATTACCAGATGAAAACTTTGGCCCAGACAAGTATTGTTCAATGCAAGAAAGAATGAAGGAAAGATGAAGAACACTGAGAAAGGAAGCAGAGCTGGGGAAACCTAGAAGGAAAGAGTAAAACAAAAAGATCTTAAATCCCAGGTAGAAGATTTGGAGGTTTGGGGAATTAGTAATGGATGACTACTACTAGTACATGATTGAGCACATAAGTTGGAGAATCATATATTAAAAACATGATGCCAGTTTTACTTGTATTTAGTACAGGATAGAGAATGACAGTCTGTAACTGGATCAAATCAGAATAACTCACAGAATTAAAAGCAAGTGAAGGAAGCAATACAAAGAAAAAAAAGCTAATTCCAGCATACTGGGCAGTAGACAAAAAAAACAAGTATATCCTAAATTATTAAAAAGCATATTGTTAATATAATTATTGAATATAACATTAAGAATAATATTGAATGCTTCAAATGATGCAGTGACAGTGGTAAACAAAAAACATTTATAAATCCTAATTTTTACACCTGCTGTAATATCTGGTGTTCCATATGCTTCTTCAATTGAGAGTAATTTCATTAAATGATCAAAACTAACAAGTTTTATTCTACTAGTTCTCTAAAGGTCCCACGCAATCCTAGGAAATGAGAGGTATTAAATAATCTCTTTGAGCAGGCCACATCTGAATCCTATCCTGTGACCCTCTCCTCCAATCAGACCGTCTCTAGAGTTCTACCACAGTACTCCAAGACTACATTTAGTGTACCCTGGCGTACCTCTCTCTATCAGCTCACATGTTCACCCTGCCACAGTTCTATATTTTCTCTATAAATTTGATGAATTTTCTTGATTCTGTTTATGGATAAGCTTTGTGACTCCCTGAAGATAGAACTCTTTGCTGAAACCTGACAATTGAGCCAAGGTTCTGACACCATGAACATCAAGGTTCTGACATCCTTTGCCTAAAAATCACATGGCCAATGCAGGATTATAATATAGCCTTTCATTAGCACTACCTGGTATCCCTTCTTTTGGGGCTCCATTCAACATGTGAGATTCCTTCAGACATTCACAGTGGTGTGAATTCCAAGCATCATGGTCTATTAGATGTTTATGACTGTATGGGGCCTCAACTTCCTTCATTCTCAACATTCTCTCCATTTATGATCTGCATTGTGCTATTATTTATGCTTGAAAAACCTCTGTTCTCCTTTTCCTGTCTAACTTCTACTTATATTTCTGGTTTTCACTTCAATATTGCTTCCTCTGTAAAGCCAGGACTTGGTTAGAAGCATCATACATGCGCCCCATTGCACCATGTCCTAATCATTTTATTTCCCCATCCATCTATGTACCTTTTGGTGTAAACATTTGCTTCTTTGTAACCATAATCTGAGAGCCAGGACTGTTGTTGATATCTTGTTCAACATTATATCTTGAACTCCTATGAGTGGTATAAAATAAGTTTATGTGTGCATATCATATATATATATGTATATATATACACACTGATATAGATATATGCCATATCTATATGAAGTATATATTTGTATTTATACATGTTTCAATATGCATGTGTCAATTAAAGCTCTTGATCAGCATGAAGAGCTCAGTGTACTGGTATAATGTAAGCCAATACAAGAAAAATATAATTGTTAGTTTTGCCTGCTTATGTTGCAATTTTTTTTTTTGAGACGGCGTTTTGCTGTTGTTGCCCAGGCTGGAGTGCAGTGGTGCAATCTTGGGTCACTGCAACCTCTGCCTCCCAGGTTCAAGAGATTCTTCTGCCACAGCCTCTGAAGTACCTAGGACTACAGTTGTGCACCATCAAGCCCACCTGATTTTGTATTTTTAGTAGAGACTGGATTTCAACATATTGGCCAGGCTGGTCTCAAACTCCTGATCTCATAATCCACCCACCTTGGCCTCCCAAAATGTTGGGATTACAGGAGTGAGCCACCATGCCTGCCTTGTTGCAAATTAAGTTTTAAGAGTTAAATCCTTAAAAAACTATAGAGTAGTCCTTAGGCCCATTACTGCTTTTGTTCTTAGAGATGCAAGGATTGGAAACCACTGGACCAGTCAAGTCTGAATTCCTTTGTGCGTATAAAGAACTTGTGATGTTATCTTTCTATGAGTGAGTGCTTTAAATGTTTTTAAGCAAAAACTATTTTTTGGGAAATAAATGTGTTATGTTTGCTATATTTTTTTAATTGTTATAGTACATTTCTTTTAAAAGACAGTAAATATTTGCTGAGTTTAGCTTTTAATGGCAGTCTGGCTTGAATGCATCTAATATTGGACATACAGAAAAGAAACTGGAATGACAGCATTTCTACAGAAACTGAGAAACTTCTTTGTGATTTTTTTCTAATTTCAGCTGTAAGTTTTACAGGTGTGTTTTCAATCGATATTAATTTTAGCTTATCTACTTTTTAAAAATAGAATGACATACATTTTTTGTTCTGTCAAATCTACATATTACATTACTAAAAGAACAATGAGTTAATTTGAAAGCTTAGCATTCATTAAGTTTTTTTTTTTAATGTGTGGTCACTAGGGATCACGTAATTCATTTTTGATGTCCATTTTTTTCCCAAGTATAAAATTAATGCGTTAATTAGTCATTATAAGGAAGCTTTCCTAAGTCCTTTCCTAAATGAAATACTACACATTAAGGTCTCTTCCTCTGTCATCAGCTGTTAACCAGTATCTTCCTGTTCACATTGACCTTGCGTTTTCTTCTAAAGCAAGATAGCAATTACAGTAATAATAACTTCCTTTAGAATAGGATTTTAGAGGAAGTTACTAGCAATATTGGCCTGTAAAAATTTTTTTTAATTACTATTTTCTTATAATCAAAATAAGATGTTCATTCCAGTGCTATTTAGGAAAGTAAAAAGTAAAAGCCAACCAGGAAAAAAAAAAGAGAAAAGAAAACCTGAAATTACTATCTAAAGCAAACTATTAAGGCATGTACACCTGATGAAATACCAAGAAGCATGTAAATAATGGTTTACAAATTCTGTAATGATATACAAAGAACGGTATTAATCCTACATGCAGGTTTTTGGAAGAATTCTAATACATGTATTTTGGAAAACCCAGTAGATACTCATTTAAAAAAACTGGAAACTATAGAAAAGTATAAAGGCAAACAATATGCAGAAACTCATATTCATGTTTATTCCACTATGCCAATATTTTAGAAAAACTTTTTTAAGCTCAGTACATTTAACTATAAAGACTAACTTATATCAAGTTTGTGTTGTGTTTTCCTTATCCTGGGCAATTTATATTACACATTAATATCTTACTCTTATGTATTAGTTAAATTTATAAATAAGGAAACTGAGATTATGAAATCTCACAATTTAAGGACATTTGGACAGTAATTCTTACTGGATAGAATAATCCAACTAAATGAGGATTTTGTTTCCTTTCTTGATTCATGTGGTTCGGCATTGAATGACTATATATGAAAGGAGCCGGAGGAATATATTATCCAACTATCTGTCTTTAATCTTTAAAAGTTTACACATTGCTACTGCTAATACCCAATCATATTGCATATATACCACTTCCATAGAGTGTTGCTGTGCACACCCCACCTATGGCTTTGTGGGCCAGGTGACACTCTGTTCATGATGGGCATCTCAGGTTGCATGGCAACTTGATGGTTTATGGTCAAGCATTCAGTCTTTATCAAAGCCAAGTATAAGCTAAGAGTTGTTTGTTGAAAGGTGAATGGTTATCTATGAATGATGGCAGGGCCTTGCTCCAAAACTAAAGGCTTGTACTATGATTCATCTATAGGGGCCTGCCGAAGGCTCCAAACAACATCCCTATCTGCTGCTGATACTTCAAGCACAATTGGCTCTGCTGGACCATATGGCCTAAGGGGCAAAGCAACCTGCACAGCAGCGTGGAGCTATTGTAGGTTTGTGAGGCCTTTCCATTGTCTTATCACACTCAAACCATTCAATAATTTTAGAAAACAACACAGGAAAATTCCTTTGATACATGAAAATCCCAAGACTGAGGGTCATTCTAAAACAAGATAGAAAATAAAATAATTTCTATTATCGAAGTACCTTATTAATTTGCACATATCTCCCTCAGACCGTTTTTTTCTAATCAATAAAAGAATAATACTGTGACTTATAGATAAAAATAATAAAACAAACTACTTAGCTATCATTTAGCAATATTTTAAGGTTAGGATGTACACTGAAATCTGATAGCTATTTTGAATACAACAAAGTAAAATATGAACATGGTCCCATCCCCTAGAGAGCTTACACAAAATAAATTAACATCACTTGTATCATCTTTAGTTTACTCTTGTTCTAGAAACAGTTATTGCAAACAAGCATATAGAAACAGTAAAATCTCGTGCAGAAAATGGATGGTTAAAAGGATAACATTTCTTCTCTAATTGTTACCCTTCCAACTTTTCACATGGATTTGTGTCTTATAAGCCACTTTCAGTGACAGCAAAGTGCTAGTGATAGGGGAAGACCCTCATCTAAATCTTTACAAGTTTGCAGGAATAAACTAATATGCTGTCTTGACTACTGTTGCCAGAGGTGCATTGTTCTCATGTTAAATTTCTTTTAGAATCATGGCCTAGCACCTGGGAATAGAGTTGCCAAGATTATGCTGTAGAGAAAAAGCAGCCCCTATTTCTGGCAGACAAAAAGAATTGTAAACAAAATATTCTTAATGTACTCTTAGTTGATATGAAAATTATCCTTAACATAGAAGACTAAGAATAGCAAAATCATTCAATATGTACAATGTCAGATTTGGAAAAAATAAATGCCAACAACATCTTTAACATCCCAGTGACAATTTTAACAGGAAATAAATACTTCCTCTTAACTCTCCATTCTGTACAGAGCTGAGACTGTAGGGGTGGAATGGAGGGAATGGGGGTTTTAATTACTACATTTGATCAGTTTTGCACTGGACTCTTCGTGATACTCAGTAACTTACAGTATTGTGGTTAAGACAATAGACCAGAATCAGTCAAACTCAGGTTTGAATCCTGTCTTTTTGCTGTTGTTATTGTTTAGCTTTGTTTTTGAGACAGTTTTACTCTGTCTCCCAGGCTGGAGTGCAGTGGCACAATCTCAGCTCACTGCAACCTCTGCTTCCCAGGTTCGAGCAATTCTCCTGCCTCAGCCTACCAAGTAGCTGGGACTACAGGTGCATATCACCACGCATGACTAAGTCTTGTATTTTTAGTAGAGACAGTGTTTCACTGTGTCGACCAGGTTGTCTCCAACAACTGACCTCAGGAGATCCACCTGCCTTGGCCTCCCAAAGTACTGTGATTACAGGTGTAAGCCACTGCGCCCAGCCCAAATCCTGACTTTTTGACCTAGAGCAACTTAATTAAATTTTTTGAGTCTCATTTTACCCATATTTCATTAAGCAATGAAAGGGTCTTTCTCACAACATTGTGATAAATCATAAAATGCAAAAGAACAAAACACATAGAATATTAAACTCAGTGCCTGACACATAATCAATGATGCATACACTAGTACTACTAGAGTCAAGTACTGCTGTGTCTATGACAATAACTACAGATGTTTGTTACTAGAACATGGAAGGAAACAATTCTTATAATTTTTTTACTACATCTTGTCTGGAGTCTCAATCAGACCTCATGTATGTATTTCTAATTTATTTTTCTATGTGAGGGATATCTTTTTTATTGTTTCAAGACTTGACAATAAAAATATGTATATACATATATGTCAGGTGAAGGTATGTGTCTGTAGCATTACATACATTAGTAGCATTATGCAAAAGTTGATGCATTACTCCAAAAATAGTACAATGTGAATGTCTTCAAGCTTTTCCCACACACCAATTGTAGCTAGGACTCTGACTTTTCTCTCCTTCTGTATGAGCTCCAATCAGTCACACCAATATACTTTTTTTTTTTTTTTTTGAGAACTAAGCATAGCCCATAAATTAATACAGTAAATCCAGAGACTCATTGGTTTAAAGAAATGCATAGGATAAAGGATGAGCGGGTGATGCTTTAGTTTGGCTACTTGTGGAAAACTTTCTTCAGGAGGTGATTCTTGAGGTGAGAAGGGTACTGTCTTACTTAGGTGTCCCATTCGACATTGCTGATGGGAATTGTGAGTAGGAAATGGAGAATGGAAAGTAGGAAGTGGCACAGGCCAGGGACTGAGAAGTGTTTACAGAGCAGGCAATAAATGCAGAGGCACTGGAGAGAATGATGCTGGAGTCACTGAGATGTATGAGAGCAATAGCAAGAAAAAAAAGAAAAGCATTACTTCAGACCTTGTGCCCTTTTACAGCATTTCAGAATTGCACGTAAAATGCATGAGCTATTTTGAAATTGTTTAACCTTCTTTTGCTTTTCGCAATAGTGACATTTGTTAAGAGTGTGGGACCAGGGGTTCAGCTGATTAGGTTCAGATAGTGGCTGAGATACTTCCTACCCCTGTAGCCTCATTTTTCTCAGCTGTGAATTGGGGAAATTATAAATATTCAAAAGCATCATCTTGAGAATTAAATGACTTAATATTTGTAAAGTGCCTTAAAAAGTATTGGACACATACTAATTACTAAATAATAGCTATTTTTCATTGCTAATATTTGTTAAAATATTTTTCATTTATGAATGCAGTTTCTCTGTAAAATTGCTTTTACCACACAGTGTCTGTGGGGATAAAACATTTTTTCTTGATTGGAATTCTAAAAAATGGTTCCCAAGTTTCGCAAAGCTGTCGTAAATACCCTGCAACACTCTCAGTCATCAGTTGTACATAATTTGATCACATAAGAACCAACATCATTTGGTTTATAAACACATACACTCAACAGCTAGTTATAAAGTTAAAGGGAGAAGAAACTAACAACTCCATAAATGCAAAGGGATGTAAGAAGAACGGGAGAAAAAAAAGGGGGAGGGGAGGTTGATGATCTATGTTTTAAAGGTGTTGTTTTTCTTTTTAAATAATGGAGTTTTATTTTAATTCACACTTTGTAATCCAAATTAGACCTTTTTTTGAGTATTTTGTATTCAATCCCTTATACATTTATTTACTACCCAGTGTTTTTCAGGCTCTGTAGACATGGAAGTGTAAAATTCATGATCTTCATCCTCTAGGAGTCCTAGCTTTCCCAGAAAAACAGAAACACACATATACCATTAATGATGTTACAATGTGATTGCTCTATTATAAAGATATGAATAAAAAGTCCCGAAAACACAGAGGTAAGAACAATTAATACTCTTTAGCAGAGAGAGAGGCATGTGAGTTTGGCCTTGAAAAGTGAGCCAGGTAAAAATACCCAGCGAAGAAGGAAAGGTGAAAACATTTCAGACAGGGGACTCAATGTCGGCTAAGTCCTGGAAGGACCTAAACTGGGGAAAAGACTGGTATGAGGGAAATGAAAGGAGTGGTCAGTTTGCTTAATGTCATCTTTGCTGTGCCAGGGACATTGAACTTTGTCCTCTTCATCTAGGAGAGCCATTAAATGGTTTTAAGAAAGAACAGGTCATGCATACAATCATCTAAAACAGTCATTGTGAACATTTCTGTCCAGAAAGGACGGGACAGGCATTGGGACCTTTTCTGGACAACAATATAAATTTTCCTGGGAGTGGGAGGTTAAGTATGATTTGAGTTGTCTCTCATAGCTACTGTGTAAGATGTTTTGCATGTTTTCACTTTAACTAAGCTTCACTTTTTGTCTTAAACTATTAAACAGCCATCATCATTATCACTTAGATAATAAGCTATATATAGCATCCATTTTCAAATCTGGATTCTGAACAACCTGAAATAGAACAAGAATAGCTCTTCGGTGACCATGACGGCTGTATAAGATCAAAGGATCTCACATCCTTTGATGTGACAGATGATCTGTTAGCCAGATAAACTTGTTGCTACTTTAACCCAGAGATAGACAAATGAACACCAAGTCATTCCCAAGCAGCTCTGGACCAGGGCAGCAGGCCTAATCATGTGGAAAGGATCTAACTAGGTAAGAAAGCTTGAAGGACCACTGGACATGTAGACTCGAACCCCAAGAGGAAGTATTGCAATATGGAGTTGAATATTCCATCTTTCACAAAGTTACCTATGGGATTGTCACTCCAGATTCTCTGAGATATAGAAGGTAAAGGCATGTACCCACAAGTGTCACAACAATCGAGTTTTCTATAGCTGAAAATAAGTAAAATGCAAGGGGAGGAAGCATCCCCACCCAGACACTCTTTTAACCGGTTGTTATGGATCCCATGTTGTGTCCATTACACCCCATTGATCTTAAAACTGGGTCATTGGTTCTCATTCTCCTCCTTCCTCACTCCCAAATAGTAACTTTGAGATAAAAATCAAACCAAAGATTTCTGGCTAAAGGACAGCTGAATTGTTTTTTGAGTGACAAATGAAGACTCCTGGAACACTGTTCCAATGCAGACATTAAGCTGAGCATGCTGGGTAGAGAAGACCACACTGTGGTCTGTCTGTAAAAACTCTTTCTAAGTGAAAAACGCCAGTGAGCATTAGCAGCATCCAAAGGGGAGAGCTACTATGCAGCCAGCTGTGTCTTTCACAGAGAGGGATTTTGATGATTTTACTTAAAACACACACACACAGACACACACACACACCCCTTTCCAACATCCATCAGTGGCTTTGTATTTTTAAAATAAAAATCTGGTATTATGTTTCTATGTGGATTTCACCATTTGATGGGCCAGGAGGGTCAAATTATATCATCAATGATGTCTCTATTACATCACCCGGGGAGTGAATCAAGAGAACTACTCTTCTTTCTAAATAATTATATACCTCTATGCAGATCTTGTGCTGCCTTTGCTGAGGAAATGGTGTTCTTTTTTAACTTAGCCGCACAATGAACTTGGTGAAATGTGTGCAATAAAAGAGGTTCCTATTTTGAAGTGTCTCTTAACTAAGAATATTTGATACTACTGCACCTACATCGTCTTTAACACACTGACATTATGTAAATTAAATGTGTTAATCCCCACCTCTGTGCAATCTTCTTCCATTTAAACTTTTTCCCCTTTTGTTACCAGAAAGGAGAAACAAAAAGAAAAGAAAAAAAGACGTAAGAAAAGACTCCTGCCAAAAATAATAGCTATGTTCAGTGTTTTCCCTGGTTTCTTATTGTTTAAAATGTGCTTTTCCTGCCAAGGTCCTATTTAAGTGCATTACCTCCACATGCTAATAGACTAATTAAAATATGAATAAATAAAAATTTCCTATAAACTTTTTTTCACCTTTTTTCGGTGATCTTAAAGTTAGATTTCTGAATTAGGATTAATCAAGAAGACATTTTTTTACTTCATTGTTTTCCTGCTGGAAAGAATGTCAACTCCCACCCTTGTCTTTGTATGAATCTGAGACTAGAGAGTGCTCCATGAAAGTAAAACACAAATGTCAGTTAAGCTCAAAGCCTATGTTTGAGTCTTGGTTGAATGCCCTTAGTGTTAGCATCTCAATTTATCTCAGCCATAATTTCCTTATATATAAAATGGATGTAAAGTTACTTTATCTTAACAGGAAATGTAAAGACATAGAGGTTTTTACAAAGACTCCTTTGTACCTGTCTATCCCTGGTGTACAAGACTTACATCTAATTTTTTTTTTTATTTTTTTTTTTTGAGCAGAGTCTTGGTCTGTCACCAGGCTAGAGTGCAGTGGTGCAATCTTGGCTTACTACAACCTCCACCTCTCGGGTTCAAGTAATCCTCTTGCCTCAACATCCTGAATAGCTGGGATTACAGGCACATGCCACCACACCCAGCTATTTTGTGTGTGTGTGTGTATTTTTAGTAGAGATGGGGTTTCACCATGTTGGACAGGTTGGTCTTTAACTCCTGACTTTGTGATCTGCCTGCCAAGGCCTCCTAAAATGCTCGGATTACAGGTGTGAGCCACCACACCTGGCTCTGAATCATCTTTTAATAATTTAGTTCAGGCACAAAGCATAATAGGACTTGATAAAAAAAAATGTTCATCATATAAATATAGTTTTGTGGATATAGAGTAGATAAGGTTGTGGGGTTGGAAGATGCTGATCTGAAATACAACTGGAAGTATTTTGGCCAAACTATTTATGTCCTTAGTGTCATAGAGAAAGAATGAAAAGCAAGTAGTGTGCAACATGTGATATAATAAACTAGATTGATAAAAGATAGCCCTGATATCTAAATGCAGATACATGAATTTTATAACTATTGGATATTTAGTAATTACCTAAGAGCACACTCTACTTAGAGTCAATGCTTAAAATGTCACTACAAACTGGACAGATTACACATTAACTTGACTGAATCATTATGGGGGAAGACACTTGGTTGTTGTTTTTTCTGGGACAGATATCAGCTTTTTAAAAAATGTTTATTTCAATAGCTTTTGGGGTACAGGGTGTTTTTTGTCATGTGGATGAATTATATAGTAGTGAATACTGAGATTTTAGTGCACTCATAACCTGAGTGGTGTACATTGCACGTAATGTGTAATTTTCTATCCTTAGCCCCTTCTCACCCTCTGCTTTCTGAGTCTTTAAGGTTCATTATATCACTTTTTATGACTTTGCTTACTCATAGCTTAGCTTCCCTTCATGAGTGAGTTTTTGGTTTTCTACTCCTTAGTTGACTTAGAATAATGGCCTCCAGCTCCATCCAAGTTGTTGCAAGAGGTTTTATTCATTCCTTTGAATGGCTGAGTAGTATTTCATGGTGTATATATACCACATTTTCTTTATCTACTCATTAGTCAATAGGAACCTAGGTTGATTCCACATCTTGGCAATTGTGAATCCTGCCCTTATTAATATATGTATGCAAGTGTCTGTATAATGACTTATTTCCTTTGGGTAGTAGTGGGATTGCCAGATTGAATGGTGTATCTACTTTTAGCTATTAAGGAACCTCCATACTGTTTTCTGTAGTGATTGTACTAATTTACATTTCCACCAGCAGTATATAGTGTTGCCTTTTCCCCACATCCACATTAACTTTTATTGTTTTTCAAACTTTTTGATGATGGTCATTCTTGCAGGAATAAGGTGGCTTAAATTTGCATTTCCATGATGATTAGTAATGTTTAGCATGTTTTGTATGTTTGGCCATTTTGATATGTTCTTTTGAAAAAACTTTTCTTTGTCCACTTATGAATGGGATTATTTGCTGATTTGTTTGAGTTTCTTGTATTATAGATTCTGGATACTAGTCCTTTGTCAGATGTGTAGTTTGCAAATATTTTCTTCTATGTATATGTCAGTCATCTACAATGCCAGCCACTGTCACAGAGTACTTCTTGAAGCATTTTGTTAAACCTGTATAACTACCCATGAGGTATAAGTAACATTTTCATTTAATACATAAGGAAATTGAAGGTGTAACTTTAGAACTCATTTGGTGTACAACACATTATTTGTGCATTGTGATTTTTATCAGAATCTGATTACCAGGGTGTATTAGTACATTTTCATGTTGCTGATAAAGACAAACCAGAGACTGGGCAATTTACAAAAGAAATAGGGTTATTCGGCTTACAGTTCCACATAGCTGGGGAGGCTTCACAATCATGGTGGAAGATGAAGGGCACATCTCATATGGCAGCAGACAAGAGAGGAGAATGAGAACCAAACAAAATGGATTTCCCCTTATCAAACCATCAGACTTTGTGAGACTCATTTACTATCATGAGAACACTGCAGGAAAGACCTGCCCCCATAATTCAATCACTTCCTACCAGCTTCCTCCCACAACACTTGGGAATTGTGGGAGTGAAA
The DNA here is from genome assembly GCA_004027715.1 of Plecturocebus donacophilus. Taxonomy (NCBI): domain Eukaryota; kingdom Metazoa; phylum Chordata; class Mammalia; order Primates; family Pitheciidae; genus Plecturocebus; species Plecturocebus donacophilus. The sequence continues at coordinate 46,722 of PVKP010005875.1, forward strand.
ATTCAAGATGGGATTTGGATTGGGACACAGTGAAACCATATTATTCCCCTAGCCACTCCCAAATCTATATTCTCACATTTTAAAAGCAATCATGTCTTGCCAACAGTTCCCCAAAGTCTTAACTCATTTTAGCATTAACTCAAAAGTCTATACTCCAATATTTCATCTGAGATATGGCAAGTCTCTCCTGCCTATGAGCCTGTAAAATCAAAAGCAGGTTAGTTACTTCTTAGGTACAATGGGGATACAGGCATTGGGCAAATACAGCCATTCTAAATGGGAGAAATTGGCCAAAATAAAGGGGCTACCAGCCTCTTGCAAGCCCAAAATCCAGTGAGGCAGTCAAATCTTAAAGCTCCAAAACGATCTTCTTTGACTCCATATCTTGAATCTGGGTCATGCTGATGCAAAACATGGGTTTCCATGGTCTTGGGCAGCTCTGCTCCTGTGGCTTTGCTGGGTACAGCCTCACTCCCAGCTGCTTTCATGGGCTGGCACTGAGTGTCTGTGACTTTTCCAGGAGCACAGTGCAAGCTGTCGGTGGATCTACCATTCTGGGAAATGGAAGATGGAGGTCTCCTTCTCACAGCTCTGCTAGGTGGTGCCCCAGTAGGGAATCTGTGTGGAGGCTCCAACCCCACATTTCGCTTCCAAACTGCCCTAGCAGGGGTTGTTTGTGAGGGCCCCACCCCTGTAGCAAACTTCTGCCTGGGCCTGAGGCATTTCATACACCTTCTGAAATCTAGGTGGGGATTCCCAAAGCCTAATTCTGGACTTCTGTGTACTCACAGGCTCAGCACCATGTGGAAGCTGCCAAGGCTGGCTGCTTGCACATTCTGAAACCACATCCTGAAAGTTGTATGTCAGTCCCTTTCAGCCATGGCTGGAGAGGCTAGGACACAGGGTCCCAAGTCCATAGACTGCACACAACTCGGGGACCCTGGGCCTGGCCCACAAAACCGCTTTTCCCTCCTTGGTCTCCAGGCCTGTGATGGGAGGAATTGCTGTGGAGACCTCTGAACTGCCCTGGAGACATTTTCCCCATTGTCTTGGGGATTAGTATTTGGTTCCTCATTACTTATGCAAATTTCTGCAGGCAGTTTGAATTTCTCCTCAGAAAATGGGATTTTCTTTTCTATCACTTTGTCAGCCTGCAAATTTTCTAAACTTTAATGCTCTGTTTCCCTTATAAAACGGAATGCCTTTAACAGCACCCAACTCACCTCTTGAAAGCTTTGCTGCTTAGAACTTTCTTCCACCAGATAACTTAAATCATCTCCCTCAAGTTCAGGGTTTCACATATTTTTAGGGCAGGGGCAAAATGCTGACAGTCTCTTTGCTAAAACCTAACAAGAGTCACCTTTGCTCCAGTTCTTAACAGGTTTCTCATCTCCATCTGCAACCACATCAGCCTGAACCTTATTGTTCATCTCACTATAAGCGTTTTTGTCAGTCTTTCAACAAGTCTCTAGTAAGTTCCAAACTTTCCCAAATTTTCCTATCTTCTTCTGATCCCTCCAACCGTTCCAACCACTGCCTGTTACTCAATTCCAAAGTCACTTCCACATTTTCATGCATCTTTTCAGCACCACCCCACTCTACTGGTACCAATTGACTCAATTAGTCCATTTTTAGACTTCTGATAAAGGCATACCTGAGACTGGGCAATTTACAAAAGAAAGAGGTTTATTGGACTTACAGATCCCTATGGCTGGGGAAGTCTCCTAATCATGGTGGAAGGTGAAGGACATGTCACACATGGCTGTGGACAAGAGAAGAGAATGAGAGCCAAGTGAAATGAGTTTCCCCTTATCAAAACATCAGATCTCATGAGACTTGTTCACTATCATGAGCACAATGCAGGAAAGGCCTGCCCCCATAATTCAATCACTGGGTTCCTCTCATGACCCATGGGAATTGTGGGAGTTACAATTCAAGATGAGATTTGGGTGGGGACACATCCAAACCATATCACAGGACAAAGAGGCTGATAAAGTAATGTGTTCAGGCACTATAATAGTTGATGTGATGAAGCAAGGGAAGAAGAGTGAGCTGTGTGTTGTCCATCAGGATTTCTCTTTTAAAAAAAAATAATAATAATAAGATGAGTCCATAAAAATCTGAAGCAATATGATGAAATTTCATAGCTTAGGAAGGCTTGGGGAAGCATCTAATTAATTGAGTCTCTGTCTGTAGCCTGGACCAGAAAGATCTTCCTTTATTCTGATCCTCTTACACCTCTAATGTCTCTCAGAAATATAAGTGTAACATATTTTATCCTACAGTGTCTGACCTTTTTCACACATTGTGTCATTTAGAAATTGAGTTTGATGTAACATGATTGCAGCTGCATAATTTCAATAAAACCAGAACAGCTCCTCTTCCAGTAACATATATTTCTCATTCCTTGAGATGCTTAGGATCGTAAGCAAGGGATTTGTGGCACAATTGTAAGTTTAAAACAAATTCCTTTTCCAAGCTATACCACAACTCAGTTTCTTATGGTTGACTAGGAGAACAAAAAAAGGGACTGGAGTTGAGGCTATTGTGTCTGAGAAGGGAAGGGGGATTCAAAGTGTCAACTCTTGGGCTCAGAAATCAAATTTGGCAGTTTTTTTGATAGTTTCGGGTATCAAAGTGTAAATACCAATCATTCTTACACCAAGCTCCAAATAATGCTAAACCTTTTTAATTACTCATATACCTAATATTTATTTACTCACCAAATATTCGAGTGATCATTTAGTCACAGTGCCAAACAATGGGGATGTATTTGTCAGTTAAACAGCTAGGGTTTGTGCTGTTACGGAGCTTGCAGTCTGGTAGAAAAGACAGATCAAGTACAGAAACATTACATAATTACATGTGGTATACTCAATGAAGGAATCAAAGAAGGCTGGGCACAGTAGCTCACAGCTGTAATCATAGCACTATTGGAGACCTGGTGGGGCAGATCATTTGAGTTCAGGAGTTCAAGACCAGCCTCGCCAATATGTGAAACCCCATCTGTACAAAAAAAAAAGAAAAAAAAAAAAAAATTAGCTGGGTGTGGTGGCCCACGTCTGTGGTCCCAGCTACTTTGGAGGCTGAAGTGGGAGAATTGCTTCAACCCAGGGGTTAAGGTTGCAGTGAGCCAAGACCCTGTCTCAAAAAACAAAACAAGAAAAATGCAGTCATAGAATAACTAGAGGAAGCTGCTTATATCTAGAACAATGTTTAAAACTGTGAACTGAGAATTTAAAAAGTCAAACTAACTTTATTTTTGAGATGGGATCTCTGTCACCCAGGCTAGGGTACCATAACACTGTCACAGCTCACTGCAACCTTGAACTCTTGGGCTCAAGCAATCCTCTTGCTTCAGCCTCCCAAGTAACTGGACCTATCGGTCCGTGACATCATGCCCAGTGTGTGTGTGTGTGTGTGTGTGTGTGTGTGTATGTATGTGTATTCGAGATGAGGTTTTGCTGTGTTGCTCAGGCTGGACTTGGACTCCTGGACTCAACTGATCTTCCCACCTCTGCCTTCCAATGTTCTGGAATTACAGATGTGAGCCACTGTGCCTAGTCTAAAAAGTCAAGCTTTTGACGGGTAATGAAAGCGGTTCCAAAGAGAGAGAACATAATTTGCAGAGGTCCCATGGTGAGATTTGACATTTGAGGGGAAAGAAAACCTCCCTTCTATGGAGAGTTGTTGAGTTTTCTGTCATTACTTTCTGGATTTCTACTCTGCCTGCTATACTCCTTCTGAGACAAACTGATTATCTCATAGATACTGTAAAGTCAGCACTACCAAATTAAATGTTTTATTTTCTTCTTCAGTCCTAAATATCCTCCTCCACTCTCTTAGCTTTCTTTCTAGTTCATCCTCATGCCTAATTAGTAACAAAGATTTGTCAGTTCAACCTTAGATTTTTTTTGCCCTGTATATTTCCCACCTTCTTACCTGATTTTTCTTCCTACTCTTCTTTTTCCCTCCAACTCTTCTTCTTTACTTCAGATTTTCATCATCTTGTTTTGGGCTATCATCTAGCTTCTAATCTGGCATTTCTTTTTATAGCCTCCAAATGATTTTTTAAAATCCCAAATCTGCTCATTTCACATCCTGCATAAACCTCTGTTGACTTGTCACTGCCCCAGGAGAAAGCACAAGTTCTTATTGGTGTAGATCAAAATTTTATCTGAAGCCAGAACAATTTTCTTGTTTTTTTCCCCTAATAATTCGCTAGTCTGCAATTTATTATTATATAAATATCTTCTAGCCATTTAAATAGAGAAGTATGCTGTAATGACACTCTGCCTTTGCACATGATGTTCCTGTGGCCTAGAAATTACCCTACTTCTTTGTGCTAGTCCTGCTTCCAATCACATTTTGAGTCCTTTTTCACATGTTGAGTTCAACACTTGAAGGCTATGTCTATCATTGCAGTTAGCACAATGGACTCTGATTGTATCTGGTTTCCTTTCATGGTCATGATTCTTTGGGGTCAAATGAATTTTCTTTCATCATTGCATCTTCTAACCACACAAACAAATCTGGTACAGAGTGAGTTCATGAAATTGTGAGGACACAAATTGTCAGTGAACAAAAGTCTCTTTAAAGAGCTTTTTTTTTTTTTCCTTATGTTTCTGAAGACTTTAAAATAAATGGCACAGGTCTTTCCACCATAGAGTATTGTGACCTTGTCACAACTTCAAGTCATCATTGGAGAGAACAATTTAAATTGAGAAGAATGTGCCTGAAGTCAACGAGCAATATGTCTTTATGTTTAAAGAGCTGTTTCTTTCCACTCAATTTGATGAGAACAAGGATTGACATTCTCTGCCTATCGAAAAAACAGGCTTTGAAGTATCAGATTTTATTGATTGCTCAGTAAGCTGTTATAGCAACAGGCCAGAACCAGAACATTTTGGAGGGATCTAGATGGAGAAGATTTGTTTTTTGACTGACTTACCTCGACATTTAGTCAGCATCATTCTAAAATGCATTATATTTGTTGAATCTATCATGCTCTGGCTTCTATAAAAAGGAAAGAGTGTTTTAATTTGTCTCCTTTGAGGGCATATAAATTCCAGGATAGGTTGAGGGCAGGCAAAGAAAAGCAAAGTGAATAAAATAAAATTTATTCATATATTAGACCCTCAAGAGCAATGATTTTCAACTTAGGAGTGATTTTGCTCACCAGGGGATAATTGGAAAAATCAAGAAATACTTTTGTGCTACTGGCATCTAAAGAGTAGAGGTCAGGACTGCTCCTTAACATTTTACAACTCACAGGACAGCCCTTCTCGACAGAGAAAATCCAGCTCCAGATGTCAATAGTGGTGAGGTTAAGAAACCTTGCTTTATAGTCAGTAGCACTAATTGAGCCAGTAACCTTGAAACAGTCTTTTATAATCTTAGGACCTCCTTTAACTCATCTGGGGGAAAAAAAAGGTTGGATTAGATCATCATTAAGTTTTCTTCCATGTTTGGTGTTACATGAGTCTTAATCCTAATATGAGATAGAAACTTCAAGACAATATTAAATAAACAGCAACAATTTGAGTATGAACACCTGGCAAAGGTGAGAATATTCCTCCATAGACTTGAATCACTTCTTTCAAAATACATAGTTGATACAGATTTTTTTTTTTTTTTTGGCAAATATTGAAAGTTGACCTTCAGAAAATTTTATCTTTGAAATTCTCACTTGAGAAGAAACACTGAAACAGAACTAAGGAGATATACCAAATAGAATCTAAGGCTCTTCAGAGCTTCTACTTCTATGGATTCTAAATGACCAAAGTTTCTGTGAAAGGCTATTTTATGTGAGATTATAACAGTATGTGCCACTGATAAAGACAGACTCGGGGACATGGGGATGGTTTGCTGAATGATTGAAAGAAGGTGTTCATGTGGACAATTTACTTTCTTTTCAGTTTCAAATGTTAGTATTATGCTCCCCTTCATCCTGCCAACAGTGTAATAACTGTGACCCCAATTCACAGCTAGAATCTCCCTATACTATGGCTTTGCATTGCTACGTTAAAAAGTGCAGTGTGGAAAAGAGATAAGAAAGAGCAGGCAGGAAGAAAGACCTCCTGACTTTTTCTCAATTCATCTAAGCCTATAAGTGAGAAGAAATTGACTTTCTGTTTTGGATATCTATTGTGGTATAACAAACTACACCAAAACTCGGTGGCTTCAGTCATTACATTGTTGTAATTAGATACCTGTATTTTTTTGGTCAGAGCACATCAGGGGCCACCTGTCTCTGATCCATAAAGTCTCAGGTCTTGTGGAAGCTGGAATGACTTGAATACCCTGCTGCATCTGTCTGCCTCTCTCTGTCTCTCTGCATTTCTCCCTCTGCCATGTAGCCTCTCTATGTGGCTAGTTTGGATTTTCTCGCAACAGAGCAGACTCAGTATATACAGATCTCTTCTTGATGTTCTCTTGCTGCTCCAAGAGAACAAGAGAGAAGCTACCAATCTTCTTCAAAGCTAGACAGAGAACTGGCATAAAAACACTTCTGATGTGTTCTATTTGTCAGTGCAGTCACAGGCCAGCTCAGATGCAAAGGGAGGTGAGATATGCCCCATCTGTCAATGAGAGAAGTGTCAACATTTGTGTGACCATTTTTAATCTGCCACACTCTATCTTGAAGTTAATCCTATAAAAATGCCAAGCCAACATTCTAAATGCTCTGTTGGGAGCATCACTATTTCACAGGGTTGGGTAAGGGAGAAGTGAAGAGAAATAAAAGAATCATTTAAAAAAACTGCCTATATGAGACTAATTTTATTAAAATTATTTGTTTAATTTGTTTTTAAATCAACTTCTATAATTTGAGCTCCTGTAGCTGAATTAGTCAGACTTCTTTTCTGCTCCTACAGCATTTTTGTATAAGCATGACTTTTGCAATCTTTTTTTGTCTTGCTTTTTCTTGAAATGATCTAGAGAAGAGATCAGAAGACTTGGAAAGATGAATGTAACTTCTGAAAATTATCAGTCAGCCACTTATTGATAATTTTCAGAAGTTACATTTATCATTCTGAGTCTCAATTTCCTCATCTGTAATATGGCGATAATGTTAGTACCTCCTCCCTGAGGTGACATGTGATAAAGTTATGTGGAATGACTACTGTTGGACATGGCAGAAACTCCACGAGAATTTGCTGAATGGATTTGCAACCTCTCATGTTAAGGGCCACATTTGCAGTCTCCATGTGTTTTGTGGGAGATGATGATTAGATATGTGTGAATGAAGTAAACCTTTTGGTGGCTTAAATGAATTAGCAGAGAAAGACATCTTATCCATCTTTTTTTTTTTTACATTATATTTTACCTCGTTGATAGCATCTATCCTCATATATAAATTATCATTTTGTGTGCTATAGCTACTAAATTTCTCTCACCAGTGCAGACTTTTAACTTCAGATTGTTGCATGATTGGTTGTACAAAATCTCTTCAAACACTACACATCAAATACTTGATTCATGTCATAAAGTTTATTTTTATTTATTTATTTTTGAGACAAAGTCTTGCTCTATCTTACTTAGGCTAGAGTGCAGTAGCACAATCTTGGCTCACTGTAAACTCCACCCACCGGGTTCAAGTGATTTGCCTGCTTCAGCCTCCTGAGTAGCTGGGACTACAGGCACCCACCACCATACCTGGCTAATTTTTGTATTTTTAGTAAAGATGGGGTTTTGCCATTTTGGTCAGGCTTTTCTCAAATTTCTGGCCTCAAGTGATCTGCCCTCAGCCTCCCAAAGTGCTGGGATTATAGGCGTGAGCCACCACGCCCAGTCATGAAGATATTTTTTCATTAGTTTGATCATATAACTCAAGAAAGGGCAGTAAACACAGCAGAAAATATGAGCTTTTATAAATTTATCTGTCAAAAAATACTATTAACAATGCTGGCATATATGCTTTCAGATGTGTTCCTGTTCATGTGTTCCTAGAGAAAGAAAAATAGATGGTTAAAGATTTAGAAGGTTTAAATAGGCTTATTTGACAAACAAAGATAAAATTTAATCATTATTATGTGTAGTCTGAAGATCAAATACAACACTTTGTGAAAGTGACTGGTGCACAGGGAGCATTTGCTATCTGCTCTAAAATTGTTACGATATTCTCCATCTTGAATTTCTATTCTTTCACTGATTTCGTGTTTATATCACATCAGTGAACAGTATGTCATTATTCATAAATATTATTGTTTATTCAGTCCATACTATGTGTCTTACTAGACATTAGATATTTAAAAAGTGTCGTTTTTTTCTTTTAGGAGATTGTAAGGAAAAGAGAAACAATTAGAAAACATATTGAATGAACTGTTGGTATCATGTGCAAGCTTTATTTTACTTTTTATTTCATTTTATTTTTCAGACAAGATCTTACTCTGTTGCCTAGGATGGAGTGCAGTGGCATAGTGAAGGCTCACTGTAACCTTGAACTCCCAGGCTCCCAAGCCATCCACCTCAGACTCCGAAGTAGCTGGGACCACAGGTGCACACCACCACATCCAAATTTTTTTTTTTTTTTTTTTAGTAGAGTTGGAATCTTGCTATGTTTCCAAGGCTGATCTGAAACTCTTGGCCTCAAGTGATCCTTCTGCCTCAGGCTCTCAGAATGCTGGGATGATAGGTGTGAGCCACTGTCCCTAGCACACATGCAACTTTTAAAAGCAGAATGAGGCAAGGTACTGAGTGACTGTTGCAATGATGCATGAGTAAACCCAGCATGGTTGAACTTTAGGATATCCATGCAACAAAATCCTCGAGAACATGGGCAATGCTCTCTCTGCCAGTGATTATGACATTAGGCAGATTATGGCACCTCTCTAAGGATAAGTATAAGTTTATGGATCTGCAAATACATATGTTATGAGAAATAATGACATAATACACATAAAGAACATGGAAGAGTGCCATGCTTACTGAACACTCCAATGTCAGTCAAAATGAAAAGGGGAAAGAGTGAGAAATGGTGGGGAGGAGGGATAATCAATGAGGACATTTTAGAGGCTGCCAGGAAATATAAACTTTAAAATGTTAAGTGATGGGTACCACTGGAAGACTTTTAGCACAAGAGTGCCATGGTCAGGGTTTAGATTTTTAAAAATTACATCTTCTAGGAACAAATGAAACTTATGTGCAGACAGAACTCGCCAAACATCTACTTGAGCCCTGAATGAAAGAACACTACTGGTCTTTGATTGGCATGATTGAATGTCTGGCAGGATTTTCTTTTTTCCATTATATAAAACTTTCCATAGCCATGAGTTTTTAAACGTCTACTTTGTGATTAAGAGACTGAAAGGACCTCCCATACTTTGGCATTCTCCAGGTGTGGATATAATAACCATAAAGTCTGATTTGGATCTCAAGCCCAGAACCAAATTTAGAAATAATTTCTAATTATAACGAGTGTATGGTCCAGAAGACATCATTTCTTTTTATTATTCAAAACTTCACACAAGTTTTTGACTTTTCCATAGTACAATAAAGAATAAAAAGTGAGGACAATTTGTCTTCATGTTTATGGGTAGCTTTTCTTAGAAAATAAACATTTTCTTAGAAAATAAAAACGGAGTCCAGATGTGGTGGCTCATGCCTGTAATCCCAGCACTTTGGGAGGCTGAGGCGGGTGGGTCACCTGAGATCAAGAGTTTGAGACCAGCCTGGCCAAAGTGGTGAAACCCCATCGCTACTGAAAATACAAAAATTAGCCAGGCATGTGCACCTACAGTCCCAGCTACTCGGGAGTCTGAGGCAGAAGAATCACTTGAATCCGGGAGGTGGAGGTTTCAGTAAGCCGAGATCGTGCCATTGCATTCCATCCTGGTCAAGAAAGCAAGCCTCTGTCTCAAAAAAAAAAAAAAAAAAAAAAAAAAAAAAAAAAAAAAAAAAAAAAAAAAAAAAAAAAAAAAAAAAAAAAAAAAAAAAAAAAAAAAAAAAAAAAAAAAAAAAAAAAAAAAAAAAAAAAAAAAAAAAACAGTTGTCTAAATCAAAAACAGTTTTCTAAGTCAAAGGAGCTTAATATATTTTATGTTCTACATTGCTAAGTAATTTTGATTCCTGTATTTCCTGATACTTGTCAGGTCATAACATGTTGGGGTTTATGCATTGTCAGGGAATCATCATTACCCACCCCATAATATTTTCTTGTAAGTCATTCCTGTAGATCCACCTTAGAGTCTGACCCAAGTGAAGTCAGAGCCATCTGTTCACAGGCAATGGAGGGCAAGGGCCAAGTTGGTCAATACCCAGCTGCTGCAGATTTAATGACACACGAATAAAAATAGATAATTGTGGCTGAGTATCCAAGAAGCAAGGTATGGAGCTCATGCATGGCTGAACAGGAAACAATGCTGTTTTTTTCCCTGGCACATTACAGGACTGGCAGACAAGTGTGATGAAGGCAATTTGCACATGAAATTCGATTATGAATAAAAGGATTCCCCTTCTTTCTATGCAAGTTACGTGAGGGAAATTTGTGAGTAGTCTTAATTAAAAATAACCATAGCTGATTGGCAGTTGGGCATTAGGTTGGAAACTGGCAACCGCTAACAAGAGAGGAGATGGAAAATTAACGTCAAGAGAAAGCTTTGTCAGGAAAAAAAGGACTGGGTGCCGGCTGTCAGTCATCCATCCTGTGCCGCCACAGTCGGCATTTTCTCTGGAGGATGCAGCTGTGAGGCTGGCTTCTGCAACACAGCAATCAATATCACACTTCTCAAACAGAGTCTAAAGTGATAGGGAACCCTGGCAGTGGTATGCAGGTGTGGATAAGGCAAGATTGGACTTTCCTCATTACCAAACAACTCAGGCTTTTCTGCATGTGTGCTTTCCTTTAGAAGTCACACTATAAAAATTATGCTCACACTCCTACTCCTCCTATGAAAACCAGGAGGAGGACAATGATGAAGGCAGTAAAGATGACTAATGAAAATTTTCTGGAACATTTTAAAGGTCACATCACTTTTAATAGTTTTTTTTTTTTAACTCAGTGTGATAATAGACAAATATGGCATAAAAATGAAACAATAAATGCAAATTAAAAATAATCAAACTATTATAGTAGAATTGATGTAAAATGAAACTTGACTTTAACTTTTACTTTAAATAATAGAAAATTTTTATATTCAATTGTATAACACATGATCATCCAAGATAAACACAGAGATTGGTGCTATTAGTCCTATTTAATGGATGGAAAAAATAAAAAATAAAAATAAACTGAGAAACAATAGGATTAAAAGGATTATGTAAAATATTGTTAATGAATTTCAGAATTAGAGGATGAACTGAGACTTAGATTCTCAATTCAGAGCAATTCAAATTTTTATGCAAAGAGGGACTGAAGATTACATTATTTTCCCTAATATGAAGAGTAAAAAAATAAAATGGGGAACATTGGTATAAGATGGCAGAGTAGATAATAGGTATAATTAGAGCCAATGTAATAATAGGGCCGAAGACAAGTCACATAGCAACATCAGGACATCAAAATATGGTTCCTATTATGTTATATTCATATATACATACACTTCTCTTCAGAGATCCTCAGCTCCTAACATGGTCTTCACATTTCTGTTGTATAAAACAGATATTCATGTAAGGTACAAAACAAAATCTGCAGTTTCTAGGGGCTTTCCTTAACTAAAAGCACCAGAGGAAATATATTAAACAGGAGAGGAAATTACAAACCAGTTAGCAGGTATTTAATAATTTTGTTGAATAGTAAATTAATGCGACTGCCCTAGAGTATATGAGGGATTTTGATATTTATTTTTGAGTTTGAGATAAAACAGAGTATCCAAAACCTTCAGTTAGGATCATTGAGGCTTGATAAGTCATGAATATGAATGATCTATTTCTATACCACTAAAGGTTAAAAAAAGAATTTATAAAAAATTAACTAGTTCAGGGCTGGGTGCAGAGGCTAACATCTGTAATCCCAACACTTTGGGAGGCTGAGCCAGAACTGCTTGAAGCCAGGAGTTTGAGACCAGCCTAGGCAACATAGGGAAATCCCATCTCTACAAAATGGTAAATAAAAATTAGCCAGGCATGATGGCTCATGCCTGTAGTTCCAGCTAGTCAGGTGGCTGAGGTAAGAGAATGGCTTGAGTACAGGAGTTTGAGGTTAGAGTAAGTATGATTGTATCACTACAATCCAGCCTGGGCAACAGAGTGAGACCTCATATCTTAAAGAACTACCCAAAAGAATGAAAAGTGACAGTTATGAATCATACCTCCTCCTTAAAATTGTTCCATAGAGTAAGAGCTTCCATGTCTATATGTCAGTCTGCAAGTGCTTTAGGGTGAGCTGAAGCAAAACAATTAAAATGAAACTTTTCTCATGTCCTTTCTCTACTTCAACCTTTCCTCTCATGCTCTATTGTTTTCCTTCCCCTTCTTCTTTATTCTACCTTCTCTTCTTTCTCTTTCATAATCCTCACAGAAAAGATAGGCACTGTTATCTCAGTTTAACAGAAAACTGAGTCCTAGTGCCATTATTATTATTATTTGAGATGGAGTTTTGCTCTTTTGCCCAGGCTAAAGTAAAGTGGTGCAATCTCGGCTCACTGCAACCTCTGCCCTCCAGGTTCAAGTGATTCTCCTGCCTCAGCCTCCCGAGTAGCTGGCATTATAGGTGATCACCACCACACCCGGCTCATTTTTGTATTATTAGTTGAGATGGAGTTTTGCCATGTTGGCCAGGCTGGTCTCAAACTCCTCACTCCAGGTGATCCACCCACCTTGGCCTCCCAAAGTGCTAGGATTACAAATGTGAGTCAGTGCACCTGGCCCTAGTGCCGTTAAAGAACTTGCCCCAAATCTCGGTAAGTGACAGAGCTGGGACTTGTACCTAGCTTGGTCTGTGTCCAAACCACACATTCAAAATTATTTCTTCACCTCTCAGATTCTGGACCTTTTATACAGTTTTGTCATTTTTTTGGATGGAGGTATCAAACTCTAGTTACTGAATTACTGAAGGGTCCGATTTAGAATTAACTTGAGAATTGCTGGCATATGAGCCTAAATATTTCACAAAGCCTACTGCCAATGCATCCAAGCAGCCTTTGGTAAAATGTATCATATTTTTCTAATATGATTCTTCAGGGATAAAAATTTATGTGAACTGAATCCACAGGTTTGTCATCTCTGTGTCTAATGCTATTTCTTTCAGAAATTGCCTGGAATAAGAAACATGATTCTTACAGAGTAGCTTGCACAAAATCCAGAGGTTTCTCAGAGCATCCAAGTTCAGAAATTTAGTTGGGCCTCACTTGAACTTGGGACTAAAGAATAAATCACTGTTGGATTGAAGACAGCTAGATTCTTTGGAGGACAACATAGCTTCTCATCTCTGGTTATCTCTCTCTCTCTCTCTCTCTGTCTCCTGTCTCCTTTCTTCTGTCTCCTGTCATATTTCATTTCTCTCCACAATTAATTGTCTTTGCTTTTTTCTGCTCTGCCAACACATGAGCAAATATGACTGACATAGATATGGGTCCACATCACCTCAGATTTCAAGAGAGAGCCTGACTGAACAAGGTGAAACTGAATTCCAAATTTCTAGGAGAAAGAACATTGTGGACCCTGAGTGGGAGGAAAGCTTTGCCTCTGACCCAACACTAGTAAGTGGGGTTAGGGTCATGTGACCCTCCATCCTACTTGCTGAGGCATTCTTGGCCATCTGAGAAGGCAAGAGATCCTTGGCATTCTTGGCCAATTGAGAATGGGCTTCCAAGATATGGGCAATGGTTTGGGGCAGGGATGGTTGGGTTCTTCAGGTCCAGTGTTGTCAGACATAGATGTACCAATAAGATGTGGCACTCAAGAGCTCCTAGAATAAAGGCTAGGATAACATGAGGCAAAGTAATTAAAATATGGTTGGACAAATGTATTAATATGAGAATTCTTATTCTTATGGCTTAATGCTTTCTTAAACCAATATTAGACTACATAGTTATTGCCTTCACAATTGTCTTTATTCCTTCTCCATCTTTGCTAGATGCATTTCTGAGGAAATAAAAACAGTAGGAGAATGACAGAAAGAAAGCAGGTCGATTAGAAGCTGGTGGGAAAAAAAGAAAACAGAAGTTGAATGGAACACATAACATGGACCAGCAGGTGGGAGAGAGGGTGAGAGATGGGGAAACAGAGGAACAAAGTAAGGGAAGAAAAGACCTCAGGTCAGTGTAGGTATGAAGAGAAAATACATGTGTTGGTGGATGCTATTAACTGAATTGTCTTTAAAAATTGTGAACTTCCTAACGAAGGGTTGGATTGTTTTTGATGAACTGGGCTATGATTGATGCTAAAGTCTCTGGATCTAGGATTTACAAAAAAAAAAAGGATCTGACAAGAGGAAATTGCTATGAGTATCTTCAAATTTAGAGAAGAAATATTTGTCTTAGGAAAAGTTAAATACTTCAAGGACTTGGTAGACTTGTATTTAAGCTTTGGTGTTCCAGGATGTGGATTCTAGAGGAACTGGTTATGTTAGAAATGGTGAAAAAGAGAAGCTGTGGATTGGGATAGCACTGGACCCCTTCCACATGCCAAAGTGCTAAATAGACTTTTGATGCAGTTAATTTTTCCCAATTCTTCTGAGATTTTTAAGCTCTTTTTTGGATGAGGAACTGAAGTTTGTTTTAATGTTATGTCCCCCAGCTCATAAGTGGCCAGGTGTTAACTGAAATCCTCCTAATTCCAAAAGCCATGATTATTTCAGTTTACCAGCCTTTCTCTCTGATATAAAATAAAAAAATTATTTCTTGTGTTTATTTATTTTTAAGATATAGTAAAAATTTGGTCTACTCCTTATATGGTTGATATTGTAGCATAGAGATGATTCAGGGACTCTGATTTATATTCTCAAAGGTTAAATATTGTGGCTCATGACTGAAACCATAGTATAGAACTTTACAATGTCCACATAGTCTTAGCTCTTGACTTCCATCCTTAAATACCCTATTTTAAGTTATATAAACATAAAATTTTCCATATACTATGTTTGGGAATGAATGTGCTTTTGTAAGGTTAAAGACCTTTGTAGTTTCAGAATGGAAAATTTGACATATGTTAGGGGATTCATGCATTCCCCTTTCTGAAATAAAACCAGCAACTCTCACAATAAGGCTAAGGTTCTTCCAGGGACATTTTGGAGGGTTTCCAAGAAAAATCAAAAGAACTGATCAAAAACCTATAGAGAGGAATTGACCAAAGAGAACTTTTTAAAAAACATGACATTTTGGGAAAAGAGGTTACAACTCTGAGCTGCCCAGTGACTGTCTAGGTCAAATCCTGGTCCAAGGTGGTGACCTTTGGCAAGAAACAAGTGCTCTGTTTCCATGGCCTCATCTGTAACTTAGAATAATACTGTTATCACATAATGTTGTAATGAGTTTTGAAAGAATTAAAATATGAAAAGTACTTATATCCTGGCATGTAGCAAGAGCTCGATAATTGTATCTATTGTCATCATTCTCATGTATTGCTTTTTCTCAACCCACATCTCCATTTTATTTCTTTAAAGAAATTCTCAAGAAACTGGAGGCTATGTGATAGGGATCTGGAGAAGTGGGGATCCAGTCTGCAACCAAGCATTGGAAGCAGCAGCTAAGAAAAGCACAGGGCAATGGTGGGAGGTGTAATAAGGCCAAAACAGACACAGTCGAGTTCCTGAGAATTGGAGGCAGAATGGAGAAAGGAACAATGAAAGGGAGGGAGAGAGGAAGAAAGGCAAGGGGGCAGAAAGAGAGAACCTGGATAAACAGTAGTGAAGAATGGTACAATTTTTGAGAGGCTACATGCTTGAGTTTATGTTACCCTGATGTATCATGATAATAATTTATAAGCAAAACAAAATATTTTTTTAACCTCACTGTGTTTTAGGGGAAATAATCATAAATAAAGCATCAAAACTGTAGTTTAATAGACAACATTGCTTAGATTGAGGCACACTTATTTTACATAAAAATTTTTTAAAATACATAATTTGAACATGGCACAGAAGGTACTTAAATGACCCAAGTTTGCAGAACACAGATGGAATAGTTAAGAAAACGTCGGCCAGGCACAGCAGCTCATCCCAGTAATACAGGCACTTTGGGAGGCTGAGGCAGGCAAATCACTTGAGGTCAGGAGTTCGAGACTAGCCTGGACAACATGGTGAAATCCTGTCTTTACTAAAATTACAAAAATTAGCTGAGTGTGGTGGCATATGCCTGTAATCCCAGCTACTGGGAGGCTGTAGAATCGCTTGAACCCAGAGGGCGGAGGTTGCAGTGAGCTGAGATCACGCCAGTGCATTCCAGCCTGGGCGAAAAAGCAAGCCTCCATCAAAATTATAATAATAATAAAAAAGAAAATGTTTCAGCCACCTGACAGTCTTGGGATTGAACCCCTGCACCAACCCTTACTGGCTCGGTAAATCTATTAAAGTTACACCATCTCATAAAGCCTCAGAGATCTCCTGCATAAAACGATTATATAAAATAAGCTAGTATATTTAAATTGTGTATAATTATATAGGAGGTAGTTGTAAAGATTCAATTCCAACATGTAAAGCACATGGCAAGTTCTCAGTGTCCTGCTATCATTTCACATCAGAATACTCCTGCTCCTTGTTGTGAACTGAATGCGAGCCCGGGAATCTCGTCCAGCGAGAGGGTCCCAAACCTGGAAGAGAGCGTGCGCCAGAAAAAAGGGGGATAGAAAAGGCGAGGTCTGGAGGGCTACATGCCCTATGCTCATGCAGCAATTTTATTTTTGCAATGTCTTTCATTATATACTTTTTTGAAGTTAAAGTTTTTTACACCAGATTAACGTACTTAAGTTACAGTAAGCAAGTTACACCCAGTAAGTAAGTTAAGTGCAGCAAGTAGGCTACGCCCTGTAAGTAGGTTACTTCCAGTAAGTAGGTTATGCCCAATAGGTCAAGGTAAGTAGATTACAGTCACGCCCTGTAAGCTATGGTAATTAAGTTACAGTTACACCCAGTAAGTTACGGTAAGTAAGTTACCAAGTGTAAATACTTAAGTTAATATTTTACAATGAAGGTAACAAGGGTCCAAAATGAACACAATCAAGCAATAAACCATAAGGAGCCAAAAGTAGACACATTGCCCTCCAAGTCCTTGTATCCATAAAGTAATGTCTGTTAATTATTTTGGATAACATATAGTTCCTCTCTCAGTTGCTACTTTCCCTCAGCTCGACTCCCCCAACCAGGGATCTGTGTCTGGGCTCAAGCTCACCGTATGGTGAGGCCCATTTCCCAAGGGCTTCACACGGGAGCGATCCCCACAGATTCCCTCAGCTCCTGAGGAGACCTGAGTCAAGATTGCCCTCACCAAATCATTTTAAAGCAATTTCAAGGCTTTCAGTCTGCAAAAGCAGCATTTTCCTTGGGGTCAGAGCTGCTTAGAGAAAACGTTCCAGGGCTGCATGAAACCCTGCCTTGGCTGGGTATTAGAGGCATCTCCTGCACTGCACAGCCAAACCAGGTCAGGCCACCTACATGGCCCAGCCATCCCTGTGTGGTGAGCATAATCCATTAGCTTCCTGACACTGGCAATGGGCCTGTGGGATCCTGGATGACTCACTCCTCACTGCAATTCCAGCATAACCTGTAGAAGCCTGAATTTCAACACCTGCTTGACTTCCTAATGAGCAGGAACTGCTGCTTTTGCCCTCATCTAGAAGTATAGCTAGCAAACAACTTTTGGAGATTTCTTTTACCTAACCCTTTGGTGTGGATTCCAGAAGTCCTAAGTTCTACAACTTGAATTGAGGATAATAACACTGACTCATTTGCCCAAAGCTTCCATGCATCTATAATTCACATGAAAATATTTTCTTCCTCATTTCCCACTCTTCTGATGAAATAATCAAAAGAGCAAGATCACTGAGGTCTTGGACACTACATCCTTTCACCATTGTTAGTGCAATTAATGATACCTTGATTTGAAAACAAAAATTATTCTAGTTTATTTTTTGAGACAGAGTCTCACTCTGTTGCCCAAGCTAGATTGCAGTGGTGCGATCTTGTCTCACTGCAATCCCAGTTCCCAAGTTCAAGCAATTCTTGTGCCTCAGCTTCCTGAGTAGCTGGGACTACAGGCGCACATCACCACACCTGGAAAGGTTTTATATTTTTCATAGAGTTGGGGTTTCACCATGTTGGCCAGGCTGGTCTCAAACTCCTGACCTTAGATGTTCCACCTGCCTTGGCCTCCCAAAGTAAAGTGCTGGGATTTCAGGCATAAGCCACCACTCTTGGCAAAATAATAATCATAATAATATATTTTACATTTCATAAAGCATTTTCCCCAATTATATGAGTAACATACCGTAATCAATTATGACATTAAGTCCCTCAAGTGTCACATATACAAAATTAGTGACATTTATGGAACATATAAATAATGACACTATTCTATTTCTATAAAAATATTTTACATCTTAGATGCTATGTGAAACAGCTGTATCATCATTATAAAATTAATTATGCTATCTTCAGCTCACACACATGCAAATGGAAGATCTGAATCTTATATTCAAATCTGTTTGATTCCAAAGACCTGCATTTTGTAGTGTGACATCAAAAATGGGCATTACCAAAAGAGTAGTAATTTGGGGGTATTAAGTGATGTACACGCCAGGAAAGTTAAGACAAAAAAAATAAAATTTGATTGTTTGCAAGCATCCCTGGATTCTCATTATTCTTAATCTTTTAAGAACATCATGGAGTGAAAAAGTGAGAAAGGACCCAGATATCATTTAGTCCAAAGATTATGATTCAGCTGTCCTGGGTGTTGTCCAGGAACTGACTTGTTATTATTTTTGTTGTTGTTGGTTTAACTCTGCCACTTTATGCTACTGTTTGACCAAATTTGAGGCCATAAGTATGCCTGAGAGCAACAGTTCTCAAAGCTAGTCTCTAATCGTCATCATCATCATCAGCAGCAGCACCTAGAAACTTGCTAGAAATGTAGCTTTCTTGTGATTCACTCCAGAATGCTTGAATTAATAATTCCAGGAGTGTTGCCAACAACCTGTGTTTTCTCAAGCTCCCTACATTATTCTTAAGCATGCTCAAATTTGAGACTCGCTGCCAGAGAGTGTAAGGAACAATATAGAAATATAAGAGGGGAGAAGTGGAGGGGATACTCACTGATCTCTGGAATGCCCCAATGACCACAAGGCAACAGAAGGCACACATCTTGCTTCCTCTTTCTCCTCTAAACTCAGTAGAAAGCAATCCTCTAAGTGTCTACTTGCCCTATCCAGGGATCTACTCTCTCCTTCTCCCCAGTGTTACTGAGATTTTAACTGTATGTTAAGAGGTTTTAGATTAAAAAGTGCGTATTTTCAAACAGCTAGAAAAGCAGATTTTTAATGTTCCCAGCACAAAGAAATGATAAATGTTTGAGCTGCTGGATATGCTAATTGAGTTGATGGCTAATGCCCTGATTTGATCATTATACAATGTATACATGCACTGAAATATACTGTACCTCATAAATATGTGCAATTTTGGGGTGTTAATTAACAATAAAAGCAAAAAAAAAAAAAGAGAAATACTGCACTTAACTACTCCTGTTTTTCCTCTTGCTCGTAAAGCCCATGGTGTGTTTCTGGAAAGATTTTGGACTGACTTGGATTTGAGTCCTGGCTCAGCCACTCACGTAGTAACCTAGGCAAGCTGTCCGACCTCTCTGAGCCTTGTTAGATAGGGACACGATGATCTGCCTGACAGCTACAGTACATTGGGGTCTGTTTCAAGGAGGAGCATTTCTCATTGTACCATGATGAATGGACCAGGAAAATTTACCTCACGGCTTCTGCTTACTTCAATATTCACATGGTAATTATGAGACAGCCTCAAACTCAGTGATCTGGAAGTACATCCTGAGCTTCTGTAGGACGTTCATGTGCTTTGCCCTTATGTCAAACAAACAATATCCGCCAACACAGACTTATACATTCTTTTACTCAAAGTACTTCAAGCATGCCCAGATCAATGCATGTAAAAGGTTAATTAAAAAAAAGCTCTTGAGTCTAACTCAACTCATCCCTTGTGACACCCAAAATGCGTAAAGAAGGAGGATCATACACCATATCTTGGGCTTCTGAAGTTTATCCATATGGACCATCCTTTATCCTCTAATCCTCTCTAGCTCTTTAATCTTATCCTGCCTCTTGTTCCATCTACTCCTATTTAAGAACACTTTTCTTCTTCCCCAGAGAAACTCAGCTGCTCATGAACTGAGAAAGAAGGATTCCTGGCCATTCTTTAATCTTTGAATCAGATAAGCCATGTCTAGCCTGAACACCATGCTAATGGGGAGCTGACTCTGCCCAGACTTCTAAGGCTTTGTAGAGTGTGGTCCTGCATGGTGGGAAGAGCACAGAAGCTGCACATCTAGTCACTTCTCTGCCCATTTATGGTTGTGATCAAATTCTTCCTGAAATTTTAAGGAAGAGACTGATTTAGACAGAGTCAACATTTTATTGGTCAGAAGACAATAAAGTCTATTTTCAAATAAATAAGAGTATTTGTGATTTTGACCACTCCTGCTATTAATGTGATTTTGCTATTAATGTGATTTTGACCACTCCTCAGTCTTATCTCTGACGTTACTGGGTTACTCTGGCTGTGTCCCAGACCACTGGGTGAGACTTTCTATCGTACCAGTGTGCCCTCCCCAGGCCAATCAAGTCAGAATCTCTGAGGTTGGAATCTTAGCATGAGAGCTATTTAAAAAGCTCCCCAGGTGACTTTAAAGTGTAGCAGAATTAGAGTAGGACATTAGTCTACTTCACAGCCTGCTTTTATGGCAAGGCCTCCAAAAGAAGCTGAGAAAAGTCCTGATTAACTCATTTGTCCCTGAATACATTCTCTCTGATCTCGCAAATTCATCGCACAGGATAGGGTGGAGCAAACAGCTAACGCTTTGTTGTTCAGATTAAGTAAATTATGTATATCGGGGACACCAGCACCAGCATATCTTGCATATAATTGGTATCGAATAAATTATAAATATATAATAAATATATAATTCCCATCTTTTCCTCTAGCTCTTCAAAAGAAAGAGAAAAGAAAATGACTTAGCATTGACAAGGCATTGCAAGGACTTTGGAGCCACTTCAAAATGGGTTTAACTTTGCCCTGCATCTGCAGAGTGACTTTTTTTTTTTTTTTTGTCTGAAGAATGCTTTAATACAACTACTTCATAGGATAAAATGAGTGAACCCACTTGAAAATGCCAGACATACAGGAGAAGCTCAATAAATATTGGTAACTCTCCTCTATATGTTCTGTTTTTTTGGCACTGAGGTTACTGCTCAGCTGTCTGAAACAGCCAATGCTAAGACTTCCATTTGCTATGGATTTAACATCTCCCAGAATACTAACAAATGCCACTTCCCCTGGTTATTTGTGATGGTTCTAATTCTTGTTTATCTAAGCTGCCAGCCAGTGCTTTTAACACTTCCTAATAATCACGGCCTCTACATTCACATTAAGAGCTCTAAAATGGTTGCTGCTTTCCTCTAAGGTCCACTGTACATGTTGATAAATCAGTCTTCATAGAGCTGAGACCAGACTGCTGGGAGGGGTTTCATATTCAAATTTTCCTGGGTACTCCCTCAAAGAACAGCCAGTGTTCCTAATAAATGTCTGTATTAACAAACTTTTATTTCCTTTCTGCCAGTAGACCACCTGCACAGTGCCATTCATCTAATTAAACAGATTCTAAATATCCACCGAAACATTCAATCTTGTCTTTGTGCTTGCTTCCCCTCTGACTCCAAATCTTGAACATTTGCCATCATGCTTGCCATGACCAGGCAGAGGTTATATTAGCAAATGTTACTGCAGTATTTTTTAGGTTTCATTTTTCCCAACTCAGATTATCCATTATTTTCCTTTTAATTTCTGACAAAATTCCTTTGAAGTATTTAACACCTTGCTGGATTTGTCTTCAGTCTGCAACCCAAATCCATGCACATTCAGGCATCTCATGAACTGGAAGAGTTTTGTGCTTCCATTTCAACACACCAAAATTGTGGTCATTCTTCAAGATGCTTCTTATTTGCACCCAAAAGCATTTCCTCTTAGTTTCCAGTGGGGATTTTTCCCTCCTTTGTCTGATTGCACACTTATCCTGGGGACTTTCTCATTCTCCCTCTAGCTTAGGTGTTTCAGTACTAACATATCTTTCTGGCTAAACTAGAAAATTCTTAGGCTGAGGTCAGGCCTATTAGTGTCTGTCTGTCTCAGACCTTGGTACTAGTGAAGGACATGCTCTTTAAAGCTCATTGAATTAGATTTTCCAAATACTAAATTTTTTTTTTTCCCACAACAATATCATCGCCATGAATTTAAAGCTAAATTAGTTGTGACTAAAGAACACTCTACTCCCTATAAACTTAGTGATCTTTTCCAGTAAGTCTAGATTCGGCCTAGTTCTCCCCTTGTTCTCTTCCTAAAGACCTCGCCATTCCTTCTCAGTTGCTTTCAGAGACTCTCCTCTCCCTTTTTTTCCCCATTAATTTCAGTGGCTATTTGGTTTTGAATTATAATTTATCTTTATTCACTA
Source organism: Plecturocebus donacophilus (assembly GCA_004027715.1). Taxonomy (NCBI): domain Eukaryota; kingdom Metazoa; phylum Chordata; class Mammalia; order Primates; family Pitheciidae; genus Plecturocebus; species Plecturocebus donacophilus. The sequence continues at coordinate 69,335 of PVKP010005875.1, forward strand.
CCCACTTTCCTTGGGCACCGTAGTTCATTGTTGTAATTTTAATTATGTAGACTGGTACCTCCAAGCTCTATACCTCCAGCCTTCATCTCTTCTCTGAATTCCACAAACTCTCCTAGGGCCTGGGATAGAAATGTTCATGTAAGTGTTTTATGAATGAATGAATCATAGCTTATGTGGGTACCCAATCTTAGAAGGCTTTAAAAAGTCAGATGAAGGTTCAAACTTATGCTTCACTGCAGTATTGTTTAATTAAAAAATAATGCAAGCCACATATTTAATCTTGACCTTTCTAGTAGTCACATTTAAAAACCAAATAAATAGATAAAATAAATTTTAATAGTATATTTCAATTCAGTATATCTAAAATTATTTGAATTTGTAATCCATATGAAACATTATTTGTATAATATTCTTTTTCACATTTTTTGGTGTTCTATGTGCATTTTACACTTACAGCTCATCTAGATTCAGATGCCAAATTCAGTTCCTCCATCACACTAACTACCCTTTTAGTGCTCATTAGCCTCATATGGCTAGTGACTGTGGTATTAGCATAGCCATAGGGAATGGAAGTCACTGCAGGTCTAAGGGTAGGAAATAAATACAAAAAGATGAGGCTTTTGAAATAAGTTAAAAACATATTCTATCCTTAACTGGTATCATTAATCTTTTCTGTTTGTTTAAACAGATATTTAGCTATCTTTTGCAATATAGCAAAAAGACTGCACCACTAGGAAAAAGTGGTAATCATTAATCAACCAGAAAACTTACATATTATTAAAGGGTCTGCCTATTTGGGGCTGATTTCTGCCATGGATTTAAACACCAAGATTTAGCTCCTCTTTTCATTGCATCTATTTGACCCTTGTATTTTATTACTATCTACTTTCATGCTTATAATTTACTATACTCAGAGTCTGTCTTTTAAATTTAAGTCAATTTTTTCCTACTTATTTTTCTACTTCTCACAGTCATTGTCCATCACATAAGAGGATGGAGAGGAAATTGAGAACCAATATGAATTGATCTGAACTAATTATGGAAAGACATATTACAGTCTAAAATGATAAAGGAAAAATTGTGTCATATAAAGTGAGTGTGTTTCTTGCTAGATTTGCTCCCACACAACCTTGACAAAAATAGCCTTTTCTCTTGCTAAATAGCATTGGGATTGAGGCAGTGACTAAGCACCATCTGAGACTCTTCCTGAGGTTTGGACATGCTAGTCACAGGCATGCAAAATGCCTGCAGCCTTCAGCTTACCTCCTGGTTTTTGACCTTGGCTTTGTCCTCAGTCCCACATGTCAGATCAAGAAAACCAGGCAACAGCTTGAAGGAGGCAAGGTGTATAATATAAATACAATGAAATCTCTGCCCAGATAATTCCTATTGATCCTCAGGGGCTTTGAGTTACTTGCCACATTGAATTTTTTTTCAAGGCGTGCTGACTGCACACAGATTTCACTGGATTTATATGACGTTTTTAAGCCACTAGGATACCAATTAACAAAACACTAATGTAGTACAAGACCGAGTGGCCTGAAATAATTAATGCAGCTTTGTGAAGGCCTAAATCCCGAGGAACACTTTATCCTGCAGCGAAAACCAGCTGATTAAAGAACCTGGGGCTGCTGAATCTCTCTACAAGAATGAAATTGGAGGTGCATTTGATCTGGCTCCTTTCCTCTTCTCTTCCTTGCTCCTTTGGTATCCTTTTGCATATTGGCCACCTTTTGCCTATTTCCAATGGACTTGGGAAAAGGGAAATGGAGTGAAATATGAACGCCAAGCCTCGTATCATCAGTGTGAGATTTAGAGAAGGCGGCTGGCACCTCCAAGGATGAGGGCGGTGCGGCATTCTAGTCTTCCAATATCCTCTCAATAAAAAAGCAAGAATTCCACAGCTTTTTCAAGTTAATCATTGCTTTAACTTGGATTTAGTAATAACTAGTATTTTCCATGCCTATCTGGGGCTATGAACTGTCTGATCACTACTTCGGTAGGAAATAACTAGGAAATGAGATGAACAGAATTTTGGGTGAGGGTAGCGATTTACTATTGAAAAGACAATGATGTGGATATTCTGAGATGTTGAGAGTGGTAGTTAAAGGTAGTCAAAGACAGGCAGACTTTACCCCAACATACAAAAAGGAAATCTGGCAATTGAGCATCTCTGTGTTTATACCCTTCCTATGTCAAAAGTTAATAAGCAGCCTTTAAAAAGGGAGATGAATGCAGTTATTCAGGAAGAGATTGGACATCCATATTTGGGAAATATTAGAAGGAATTTAAGCATTATAAGGGATCGACAATGGCGGGGGGGAAAAAAAGCAAGTTGTGTCCCTTTTAAGCCTGGAATTATGAGGCCCTGTGATTAGAAAGATCTCTTGCTATAGAAACCCTCAGCCAATTTGTTTCATAGTTGGAGAATCTTTTAAAGGAGAAGGCCCATTGGTGACGTTGGTAACATGTGGGCAGCAATCCCTGTTTGGAGAAGTCTAGTGAGGACAGAGTAGTATGACATAGAACTAAGGACGTGAACAAAATGCCTAGGGAATCTCTGAATCAGTGGCACTTAAAAGAAGAGTCATCAGGTGACTCTCACAAATCGCCCTGCACTTTAGATGTCTAATACAGAAATAACTGTGTGGTCTGAAATGGTACGTTAAAATACAGAAATAGCACTATTGATGGGTCCTGCCTGCAGTATAAACAGAACAAATTAAGTTTGGCAGGGGAAATACTCCTTTTTTAGAGCCATCAGCATCTGTTCAATCAGATGACCTAATAAAAACAACACACAGATGCATTTTATGGCCTGGGGGTGTTTTCTGGGGAATGGATTAGATGTAGCTAATGAAGGCCAGACAGTCAACTTAATGCCTGGGCTGGCCCTGGGTGGCATGCCTGGCCAAGAAAAGCTCAATAACTACATGGCAAAGAGAATAGATTAGTTCTGTAATTGGCAAAAGGGAAATGTACTGGGGACAGCATTGGATCTGGCTGAATTACATAACACACATTTCAGTGGTGCTTGGATTCAGTAGGGTGATTCTAGGTTGCACGGAAGAAAAATGTTAGGGTTTGGTAACATCTTCCAAATCTCCCTGCCATTGCTAAATCAATGTCAAAAATATATTTGACAAAGGATTAAGTCTATGCTTGGCTATGATATCAATATTCAATTTTTAATTTCACAACTGTTCATTGAGTGTCTATTATGAGTTTGCCTAACCTCAGAGTGGGGGATAAAATTAAGAACATTTTCTACTCCCTAGGTAGCTTAAAATAATGGAAAAAGACAAAAATAAAACATTAAAAAAAAGACAAGTGAACAATCCCCAGACATGTAAATAAAATAAGTTAGTTTAGTAAAGAAATCTAAGTATTATGAAAGTAAGTGTTTGAAATACAGAATGAAATGGGCTGCCTAAGGTGTCATTTGATTTTAGACTAAGAAATGATAAGGTATTGGGGAGTCTTTGTGAGAGCGTTCTAAGGATGTGTATTTCTATGTGTGAGAAAATTTTTTTTTCTTGTTAAACTTTCCTTAGTTCAGCAAACTTTGCATTGAGTGAGTATATCCAATAAGTCAAATGTTATCCTACGTAAAAGGGACATACTCCTTCTCTTTTAAGGCTTTGCAATCCATTCTTGGAAAATACTTAAAAGCCAAAGAACATCATACGTCATAACACATTCAATACTAGAATTTTATGTCAGACATAGATTTAGTACAGTTGATGGTAGGGTTCATTTTTCCCTTGCAAATATAATAAAAAAAAATAATGGCCAACCAGTGTACAGCAAAGTAAAGGAAAATAAAGGGGGTGGGGTACAACCCAGCATCTGCAAAGAAAATCATTTCAGGGTAACTAGAAGTGGTATGGAGAATTAATGACAGAATGGGAGAAGTAACTTGGCCAGAGAGAAAAGTCAGACGTTATATAACAAGAGGATATAAAAGAGGCTTGGAATCTATCTTACAGGTTTTAAGAGGACTTTGAAAAGTTAAAACAGAAGAGTGAAATAATAGTGATAATCATGATGACAGGAAGAAGAAGAGGATGAAAAGGTAGAAAAGAATAACAGTTATTGAGCACCTAGCATATGAGATAACTTTTTATTAAACTTTACTTGTAGTGACTCAATTTTTATAAAAATCATCTGGAAAACTCAGAGGTTTTGTAAATATGTCTGAGATAGCACAGCTTAGCAGAGTCAATGTTTAGACCAAATAGTCTTTCTCTGGAGTTTCTGTCCTACATGATGTTGCCACTACACTCACCTGACCCTATTCATTGTATGTTTAGGAGTCACCTTGAGGATCCTGTATGTTCATTGTATGTTTAAGATTGACACTAAATACTATGTTAATGTGGTTGTAGGAACATTGCAATATTTCAGTCCTAAAAGTTAATATCCAGACTTTATGTTTCTTCCATGTAGTAGTTCTAGTGTATCCAGCTAAATTACACACTATTCTTTCTGCAGCCTTTGGATGTTAGAAAAACACCCCTTCCTGGTGAATTTTCTCCAGGACACCCATCCTTAGTTTCAACAACCGTTCCTCGTATGGTGTTTCTGTATATATATACTCACTGTTGTAGTCATTGTTCATTGTTTCTTCAAATGGTCCAGATTATAATGTCACTTCTGTTGCTGCCCAGGATGTTGTCTAAATTTCTAAATTATGACACATCCATATATAAGATCAATCACTCCTACTTGTAATATAGAGCATGAGCTGTCAACTTAGTCTTCCTTGTGGTTATTTGTGAAGTATGAACACTTGCAAAATAGTCTGTAGGTCTCTCTTGAATAAGATACAGCAACGTCTTCAAGATACTCTCATTGTCTTTCCCTCTTTTAACCTTCCAGAAAATGCTTTTAGTCTCATGGAAATATATAACATGTACAAGAAATATGCATTATCTCAATTTGGTTTTATCCATTCAACATATTTGACACTGTGTATGTTAGGAATTTTGGGTCTGTTTCAAGTGGTCAGAAATGCAACTCACATTAGCATAAGAATATTTATTGGAACATTCCAGGTTAGCTCACATTTTCACTCTGAATGCACTTCCTTTTCAACTCATCTCAGAGATTCTTGCATTATGTGGTTAAGTTTCACGTTTTACACCACAATGTCACCCAGCTGATTGAGTGTTTCTGTGATCTGACTGTGGTTTAAAGACCATTTTGAACCTTCCACTACAAAGTAAAACTGTACATATAGAATGTCAAGAGCTAGAATTAGATACTCAGACCTGTCTATGTCTCTCTCTTTTTTCTTTGTTTGTGCTTCTATTGAGCTCCTCTTCTTCTAATGCAGAAAGGACCCAACTTCTCTGTGATGGAGAGGAGGTCTGTCAACATCCTTGAATCTGTGTCCTTTTGACATGCAATCCAAAACGTAGCAGCTTCACTTCACTTCCAAATTGATGGATGTCTAATTGATTTATGTTTGTTTCTGTACTCCATCCACTTGGGATGGGGCACCCTAATTGACAACGAGTGCACCATCAATGACAGGAATTTCTCAAAAGGTGGTGATGCAGTTACAAAAACAGTGGTAATATTTTCTGTGGAGAAATGACAGTATAAAGGAAGAAAGGAAAAAAGGGAAGGAAAGAGGGAAAGAAGTAGTGAAGGAAGAAAAAGAGAAGGAAGGGAAGGAAGAGGAAGGGAAGGGGAAGGGAAGGAAGAAATGGAGGGAAGGAGAAAGGAGAGAAGAAAAACAGTTGTTAAGATTCGCAATCATTTTGGAAAAGAGTTTGTCATGATTTAGTAACTTTGGACATGTTTAATCTTTGATCCATCATTCCTAACGACATCCTTTAGAGAAAGTTTTCCACTTTATACAACGGTGTATATATACATGAATGCTGATAACAACTTCTGTGATAGTCTAGCAAGGGCCAAAAAATTCATCAGAAGCATGTGTGAATACCTGTTGATATATTTACAGAAATTGGTATAATACAGCATTGAAAATGAATAAATTTAGCTACCTATCACAAAATATTTCCCTCTTTTACTTTAGATTGGCAAAAGAGGGAAGGCATAGAATATAAATGTATTAAGATTTCCACAATGTAAAGTTCAAAATAGAAAAAAAATACAATATTATTAGATTAATAAATCACTTATAGATAATATACATCCAATATTCTATTTGTTTATTTTGTTGATAAATCTAAGAAAAAAAATTGCAAAATTCGTGGTGATGTTTACTTTTATAGCAAAGATAGTTGTTTACATCATGGAATACTATGCAGCCATAAAAAACGATGAGTTCATGTCCTTTGTAGGGACATGGATAAACCTGGAAACATCATTCTCAGCAAACTGACACAAGAACAGAAAACCAAACACCACATGTTCTCACTCATAGGAGGCTGTTGAACAATGAGAACATGTGGAGACAGGGTGAGGAGCCTCACACACTGGGGTCTTTTAAGGGGGTCTAGGGGAGGAACAGCAGGGGGTGGGGAGGTTGGGGACAGATAACATGGGGAGAAATGCCAGATATAGGTGACCTGGGGCTGGAGGCAGCAAACCACCTTGCCATATATGTACCTGTGCAACAATCCTGCATGATCTGCACATGTACCCAAGAACCTAAAGTACAATAAAAAAAAAAAGGCTTGATACTTAATAAGTTCTTAAAATAGACTAGATTTCTCCCTCATTATCCACATACTTCCAGTACTAGAACACATAGAATATGTCTGTGTCAGTATTTTTGTGCAGTATTATCACATGGCCTTATGATTTTGTAAAATGCTTAAAATGAAAATATTCTGACTACAATTAAGACCATTTTTCTTTCTTTTCTGACTTGTCCTGACTCACACTTTATCTCATTCTGTTGTCATCCAGCTAAGGGGAAACTGAATTGAGAATATATTTAATTTCTATTTAAATATAATGTAGTTATGTGATTTACCATCATATCAGAATACAATTAGGCCAGGTTGGGTTTTCTATTATAGGAATAGCTTCCAGGAATACTCCTTATGCGAACTTTGCTGATTCGCCTGACATTACTCCACAAAGGTGCAGGGACTAATGCTGTATCCTAATATGAATGTAACTCATGAATCCTAGCACTCAAAATGTGTGGGCACTAGGGGAGAGGAAAGATTGTAAATATGTGGATCCAGAAGCTAGTCTATGAAATATTAAGTTATTCAAACACTGTAATGTAAAAAGTAAGTGCAAAATTCAATTCTCATCAATGCCTGGTTAAATGAATCCTCTCTTAGGAAACTAGTAGTTATTAAGATTTAAAATACATATATAGAATGAAAAAGAGGCAGATAATTTGGTATAAACCACATGGGATGCAATTTATTAGAACCCCTTCATCTGAGGATAAAAACCAGTAGCAGTATTCCATGCAGCAAGATGTTTGCATTTGAAACTTCATGTTTTATACATTCCAAGTATCAATTAAAAATCAAATATGCTCGAAGAGATAGTTGGTGATGTCTATTCTTTCTGTATAAAAATATTCAAGCTGTTGACATACTCGTTGCCTACTTTAACAACTGTCAGAGAAACGTGATATGGGGTAAGGAGGTGCTTTTTTAAAATCGTTCATAGACTTCTGTAAAACGCAAGATAAATTAAAGTTATTATAACAATGATTCTTTCAAAAAAAAAAAAATATTAACATATGTTATCTGAATAGACATGTCATTGAATAAGATATATAAATGGTCATTCAGCACATGAAAAGACGTTCAACATCACTAGTCATCAGGGAAATGCAAATTAAAACCATAATGAGATACCGCATTACAACCACTGCGATGATCAGAAAGACAATCGCAAATTCTTGTGAGTGTGTGAAGATATCGGAACCTTCATACACTGTTTGTGGGAATGTAAAATGATACAGCAGCTTTTGAAAACAGTCTTGCAGTCTCCAAAACATATTAAACATAGAGTTACCATATGGCCCAGCAATTTCACTCCTAGGTATGTATCCAAGAGAAATAAAAACATATGTCTACACACAACATATACATGAATATTAATAGCAGAATGATGATAACAGCCAAAAAGTGGAAACAACACAAATGTTTATCAGCTGATGAATGGCTTAAATAATGTGATATAATTATACAATGGGTTATTATTTGGCAAAAAAAAAAGGGGTGAGGTACTGATGAATGCTATGTCATGGGTGAATCTTAAAAGTATTATTCTATGTGAAAGAAGCTAGTCACACAAGACCACATATTGGATGATTCTGTTTATATAAAATGTGGAGAAAAGGCAAATCTATAGTGGTTGCCCGTGGACAGAGAAGTGGGAGAGATTTGGGAAGACAAGGCTAGTCGGTAGTGGATTTCTTTGTAGGGAACTGAAGATGTTCTGAAATTGCTTATAAGAATGGTTGTATAACTTTGAGAACATAATAAAAACTACTGAATTATATACATTAAATCGATATGGGATATGAATTATATCTCTGATTCTATAAAAAATATAAGGTGATGAGAGTGCACAGATTAAAAAGGTAAAATTAAAGTCTCACTTAATTTACATACTATGCAACTTCATGGATTCAGTCATGTCAGTAGTATTTGTCGGTATATTAACCTTTTAGCTTGTAATGATTTATTTTCACATCCTAAAAAGCATACTTCCTTACCTAATTTTTATTTTGCAATTTGAAGAGGAATCCAGATGATATAAGCTTCAGATTGTACAAACTAGCTCTATTCCATTTGGAAAATTTCTGAAAACTCTCATCTGAGCTGGATATTAAAGAGAGGTAATATTTTTGTGACCTAGTATGCCAGGAGAATAATTACTACAGATCTGCATGTCTAAAAATTCCCAGATATCTGAACAGGGCTGGAAAAAATTACAGTTCTGAAAGTCAAAGTGAGAAAACCTCACTGAACCCTCAGAGTATTTAGTTGATCTGCCCCCCACCCTCTGATACATTCCTCCAGATTAGAGAAAAGCTAGCAATAAAGTCTTGTCTATGCAATCCTTAAAAAAGCTTAAAAATAAATTTCAAAAGGATCGAGCTAATCTGCATAATGTAAATGTACTGTTTACTGTCTGCCAGAACTAAATCAAACAATTTTAAAGAAAAACAACACAATCCAGCATTTAGAAACATAATGCAATATCCAGACAAAATATTTCAGACCAAAACTGAGAGTCATTTTTACAAAAGGACTTAAATTTTAAAAATATTAAGAAAGTTCTTTGTAATATGGAAAAATAGTCCAGTTGGCATACACAAATGAAGCCCATCAGAAATGGTAAATAAGTGCATAAGTATGAAAGTTTTCCAAAACACTCTAAGACATCTAAAGAAAGAAGAACATATGACCAGTAATCAAGAGAAAAATCAGTCAATGGAAACAGACACAGAAATGACAGGCACAGTATAATTAGAAGACAATAATTTAAAAAGTGACAAATATGCAATGATTAAAAGTAAAACATAAATGTAAAGAAGAAAGAAATGCAAGCCATAGAGTAAATAGGAACTTAGAGAAATGAAAAATACTATCTGTCAGGTTAAATTTTTTTTAATGAACTAAACAGAGGGTTAGATGCTGCAGAAAACAATACCAGTTAATACAAACAAACATCAGTAAAGAAAATTTAAACTAAGTTAAGGAAAGAAAAAAATAGAACATCAGTGACTATTGAGACCATATTAAGTGGTTTAACCTACATATGTTTGAAGTACCAGGCAAAATGGAGAAAGAAGAAATAATGCTAAAAAGTTTTCCAATTATAATCAATACTAAAATGTCACACATCTAAGAAGGTCAGGAAAACTTATGAAGGATAAAAACAAAGGTTGCAGGAAGACACATTATATTCAAATTTATGAAAATCAAAGATTAAGACCGTATCTTATAAGAACCCAGAAAGAAGAATAAACGTTCAGTATGGAATAAAAAGAAAAATTATAATCCTCTCAAACAGTGCATGACAATGGAAAGATGTATTTAAAATGCTGGAAGAAAAACAAAAGGATGTTAGAATTCTGTATTCTATTAAAATTACCTTTAAAATTAAAGGCAAAACTGATAATTTCCTAGACAAACAAAAGCTAAGATAATTTCTTACCCAAGAGACTTTTTTTAAATGCAGAAGGAAGTCATCAGAATATTGTCGAATATGGAAAAAATAATGCAGAAAGTATATGAAAGCAGAAATAGGAATGAAGGACACAAAAGATGAATGTAGATAAATATATTTTTTCTCACTTCAACTTCTAAAATATAATTTTAGCATACAGTGTTGCAGAAGTGTTTTCAAAATTATTTGGATCTAATCTATATAAAATTCAGCTCTTTAAAGTATATAATAGTGATTTTTAGTGTATTCACAAAGTTGTACAACTGTCACTACTCTATAATTCTAAAATATTAAGCTGAGATACAAAGACCATGAGACATTGTTCGGTAAAAATAAAACTGAGGTGGGGCGAGGTTGCTCAGGCCTGTAATCCCAGTACTTTGGGAAGCCGAGGCGTGCGGATCACCTGAGGTCAGGAGTTTGAGACCAACCTAGCCAACATGGTGAAACCCTGTCTCTACTAAAAATACAAAAACTTAGCTAGGTGTAATAGTGGTGCCTGTAATCCCAGCTACTCACGAGGCTGAGGCAGGAGAATCACTTGAACCCGGGAAGCAGAGGTTGCAGTGAGCCAAGATTGTGCCATTGCACTCCAGCCTGGGCATCAAAGCAAAACTCCATCTCCAAAATAAAAAAATAAAACTGAGAAAATGCACATAGTCAGTTCTTGTCACCTTGAACACAAATCCACTTTGTAATTGTATCCTGTGTTTCTTTCTTGCAATGAAATCAAGCAATAAAGTAGCATTACTGAAAAAAAATACATAAATAAATATGTAAATCTTTACTTAAAGCAAAACTAACAAGAATATATTATGAGGTTTATAATGTATAAAATAGTAAAATATGTGACAGCTATAGTGCCAATAGGTGTGGATGGAATAGAAGTACATTGTAAGTTGTACCTAAAATACATTATGATAAACTTTGATTGTAAGCTATATTTTTCTAAGTTGTACGTTTTATGTTAAATGACATACTATTATCTGAAAATAGACTGTGGAAAGTTAAAGATTTATATTAACTGCAGAAAAGCCACTTAACACCTAATAAGAGCTAATTAATAAAAATAAAATGAATTACAAATATGCCCCATCACTTAAGAAAAAATGCAAGGAAAGAGGAAAAAAAAGAACAAGGGAAAACAGAAACAAATAGCAAATGGTAGACTGAAGCCAACCATATTGATAAACATGTTAAGTGCTAATGATCTAAAAGTGGTTTTCAAAAAAATTTCCTGAGATTATTAGAATGTTCTATATTTGCAGTGTCCAATACAGTGTGACAACTGAATGACTGAAATATGGTTGGCATAAGACAGGAACTACACTTCTTAATAGACTTTGCTTAAACACATGTAATTTTACAGCAAAATTGAACAGAAAGAGTTTCCATGTAATCCTTCTCATTCTGCTCACAGTTTTCCCAGTTATTAATATTTTATATTGGTGTGGTACATTTGCTATAATTAGTGAATCAAATCGTTACATGTCTTAGTCCATTCTTGCTGCTATAACAAAATATCTTAGACTAAGTATTTCATAAATAGCAAGACTATATTGCTCACAGTTCTGGAGGCTGGAAAGTGCAAGATTAAGGCTCCAGCTGATTTGGAGACTGGTGAAAGCCTATTGCACGTAGATGGCATCTTCTGTGTGCTTACATGACAGAAGAGCAAGGGAGCTCCCTGGAGTCTCTTTTATAAGGACACTAATCCCATTCATGGGAGTGGAGCCCTCATGACTCATTTCCCAAAAGACCCATCTCTTAATACTATCAAATTTGGCATTAGGTTTCAACATATACAATTTAAGGGAATATCAACATTCAAACCATATCAATACAGAATTTTAACTAAAATTCATAGTCTACATTAGAGTTCACTTTGTGCTGTATAGTTCTATGGGTTTTGACAAATGCATAGTGTCATATATTCACTATTATAATATCATACAAAATAGTTTCACTGTCATAAAAATCTTCAGTTCTTATTCATTTCTCCTTCCAAGCTTCCCAGTCTCCAGTAACCATTGTTATTTTGTGTCTTTATAATTTTACCATTTCTAAAATGTCATATATTTAAAATCATATAGCATGTAGCCCTTCTAGTCTGGTTTCTTCCACCTAGCAATATGCATTTAAGATCCTTCCAGCTCTTTTCATAGCTTGACAGTTCATTTCCTTTGGTTGTTGAATGATATTCCATTATATGAATGTACCATAGTTGATATATCCATCCACCTATTATAGGGCATCTTGATTGCTTTCAACATTTGGCAATTATGAACAAAGCTGTATAAACATTTGTATGTAGGTTTTTGAATGGACATACATTTTCAACTCATTTGGAACTTGATTGCTAGATTGTATAGTGAAATTATGTTTAGCTTTGTAAAAAGCTGCCAAAATGTCTTACAAAATGCTGCACCATTTTGTATTCTCACCAACAATGAGAGTTCCTGTGGGTCCACATCATTTCTAATATTTGGTATTGCCTATGTTTTTTTTTTTATTTTAGCTGTTCAAATAGGTGTGTAGTGGTATCTTGGTTTTGTTTTAATGTAATGTAATTTGTTTAATTTTGTTTAATTTGCATTTCTCTGATGAAATATGATTTGAGCATATTTTCATATATAATATATATATATATATATATATATACACCATCTATATATCTTCCTTGACAATATAAGATGGTATATATATAAATACACACACATACACACACACACACATGCACACACACACCATCTATATATCTTCCTTCTTTTGATTGGATTGTTTGAGTTTTAAGAGTGTTTGTATATTTGTATATTTTGGATGCAAGTCATTTATCAGATATCAGTTCGGCAAATAATTTCTCCCAGTATGTGACTTGTCTTTTCATTCTTTTAGCAGTGTTTTCACAGAACAGAAGTTAATAATTTTAAATAAGGCTAACATAATTATTTTCTTTCATGGATTGTGCTCTTGATGTTATAGCTACATACTTATTGCCAAGCCCAAGGTCACCTAGACTTTTTTCCTATATTATCTTTTGAATTTAAAATTTTATTTAATTTCAGTTAATTTGCATTTAAATAGCCAAGGATTGCTAGCAGTTATAATGCTGAACTACACATTATAAGAGATTTTGTAATTAGATAATTAGATACTAAAGTTAAACTCAAATATATGCTGTGTATAAGCTATGACCTTGATGTAAAGGCACAGATATGTTAAAAGCAGCTATATTAAATGTGAAAGTATAGGAAATGACAAACCATAAAAACACCAATCTTAGAGAAAGCAAAGGTGCCATAAGAAGAGAAGATCTCAGATCAAAAAGTCAGAAACAGCCAAGATATAAGGTATCAGGCGTTAGGTATAAAGATGAGTGAATGATTCACAATGATAAAGTATCAATTAACCAAGAAACCAAAAAAACCCCCAAAGTTTATGTGCATTACAAAAGAGCTGCAAAACGCACAAAGCAAAAACCAACAGAATTAAAAGGAGAAATAGAAAAAATGTAATTGCAGTTTGATATTTTAACACTTCCAATAATTAATAGACCAAATAAATTAGAAAAATCAGTAAGTATATATGGATTTGAACAATACAGTCAACACACAATTTCATTAACCTTTATAGGATATGCCATCCAACCAGAAAAATACATATTATTTGCAAGTACACCTGGAACCTTAATCATAGTAGTTCATATACTAGTTGAGAAAAGTGTCATTAAATATAAAAAGATTTAAATGCTAAATGTTGTCTGACCAAAAAATAAATTAATGCTCAATAAAAATGTGAAAGTGGAAAAATTTGCAAATACTTGAAGATTAAACAAATAGGTAAATGAAGATTTCATCTGAGACATTAGAAGATAAGTCAAATTCAATGAAAATAAATACATATAGTATTAAAATGTGATAGCTGCAGCTTATGCTGTGTTTGAGGGAAATTTACACCTTTAATATTTTAAAGGTTAAGTCTGATAATCTTAAGAATAATAATGTGAAGGACCTAAGTTCTGTACACCTACCTTATGTTCCAGCATTTCTAAGTATTTACCTCCCAAGAAAGAAATCATATGTTCACACTAACACATGTACATAATAGTTATAATAGCATTATTCATAATACCCAAAAACTGAAAACAACCCCAGCATCCAGCAGCTGCCTCATGGACGAATAAATTGGGCTATATATATATATATATATATATATATATATATATATATATATACATATATAACACAGATCATCACCAATAAACATAAACCAAATGTTGATGCATGACACAATATGTATCAATATTTGGGGCATCTCAATGTATTGAAAGAAAAAGGCTACAAAAGATTACTTCTGTATAATTCTATTCATATGCATATGACAATCTCAAAGTCATGTCTATGGATAAAAAAATAATCTTGATTGCCTGAGGCTGAGGCTTGTGAAGAAACTGTCTGCAAAGGAATATGAGAAAATATTTTAAATTGATGGAAATATTCTAAGTGTTAATTATGGTGGTGGTTTTATTATGCATATATTTGCCAAAACTCACTGGACTACACGCTTCAGATGTGTGAATTTTATTACATGAAAATTATACCTCAATAGAGCTGTATGAAAACTGTTCATCTAAAAATATTTTTGAGTCCAAGGATTCAAATTTATGTTTATGCAAATGCCAGCTATGTGATGTAAAGAGTGAACTTACTATCTCTGAAATCTGTACCTCATTTAGATATCGTGAATAATAATATTTACTTCCCCATTTTGAGGTAGGAACAAATGAATCCATGCTTGTTAAAGGTGTTCTATGTAAACTGTTCGATCAATATCACCCCAGCATCTTCATCCCTTCTGAGTTACAGCCAGGCCTTTTGTAATGTCTGTACCTGTAAAGACTTTGAGGTAATGATGAAGCTACCTTCCCAAAGTATATTTCGACACACCGGCATTTGGCATTTCTTCATTATGAAAACCTGCATGTATGAACTTCTGTAGTTCCTTTGCCAGAAGTTCACATGCAAGACTGAACAGTCTTGAATCCACAGTCTCCATTAGCAATGACAGGAACTGCCCCCACAGTGCCTTGAGCGATTCTTCCGAAAGGTCAGATATAAACACATTAATTCCTGTACATTCTATACCCCCTCCTCCTAGCACCAAGCCCAATTACTTCTGTTTTGTATGTCAGTATCTTTATTAGTACTGCACAGCAGAAAGCACAATATACTGAGGTGACAATTTTTAGCTGGCGGCAGATCTGATTAATGAGGCAAGGCTGAAATTAACTTTTTCTTATGTCACGTCGATTTCCCAAGTCATGTAAAATTTCCCTTGTTACAATGCCCATTAACGTCTTCACCACCAATAAACACATTGAAATATATTGTACTTTTAACTGAAACAGGCATCCATCCATGTCCTATTATCCCTGTAAATAAAATGTGACATGATTTGATATTAATGCAGATAAATGTGTCCATTTAGAAAGTTCTTTAGTCAATACAATATTTTCTGATTGTATGTCTACTAAACAATTATACAGATAGGCATTTTATGTTAAAAATAGTAATAGGTACATCTTGATGACAAAATGGAATACAGAGTAAGGCAGAAATCTTTGACAGGTAATTATTGTGAATGACAGCAATACCATATACCTTGAAAAATAATCAACAATGTAACCAAAGACAGAATGCCTTTCCCATTTAAAATTAATTATTCAAGGGAACTCTGTACAGCATGCTGAAATTGTTTTCAGAGATCTATAATAAAAATGGCAAGTGCTCCAATTTCTCTGCTTTGTCTATATTTAAGAAAAGCCATTTGGCTCAGATGCACAGTGCTTAACAGCAAATGTTGCATATTATTATGTAATTAGAAATAAATAAATTAGAAATCTGCTGATAGAGGATGTGTTTATAATAGAGTTAGTTGACCAAAAAATAATCAGATGTTTTTAAAAGGGTAAAAACATAATTAAATAATTTTTTTTTGCTGTATGAAAGCAGTATAATTTTTATAGATATCATCTTAAAGAAAAATTGTTAACATATAGTCAGTTTACAGCTTAGAAGGAATTAGATGCATCTAAGGAGAAAACTCTAGATTATTTGGTCTCCAGTAATATAGGGATGAAATCGTATTGATTTTGCAAGTTTAAAATACTCATCAAACTTTTACACATAAATCACATAATAAAACAGTACCTTACCTATTATTAGTGATCAGTAAGTATTAACTACTAATCATTCGTCATTAATATTCCTATTCTTCCTTGAAACTTACGGGTGTTGTGCTTTCTAGTCTGGTTTCGGAGCCTACCATTATACAATTTGTTTTTAGTTTTTCCACTGAGTAATGTTTGGCCTTAAGCAAGTTAGCAGTTCTCTCTGGGTATGTTTTGTTTCACTTTTTAACAGAGTACTTTAATGTAAATAAAGGTCCTTTTATGATCTTATTGACTACAAATCAATTCATGACATACATCAAAAGGTTCCTTGAATCAAAAACATATTTGCACTTTCAGAGTGCCTTTAATGATCTTACACAAAAGGCGATTGGTTATTAACTATGCTTCACAAATTTAAAAGAATAATGGCTTTAGTATTTTGAATTCTAGGTGAATTCTCCCATTGTCTAATAATATCTCAGTGAAATTAAGCCTCATGGGAGGCTAGTGAGCACCATCTGCATGCCAGGTGAATGCTTATTACGAGTCCTATATGGCAGATGTCGAAACTGAGGCTTACAAGAATTAAACAAATTGCCTGAGGACTGACATTTCAGGAACTATCCACACTTTCTCTTTTATAAATTCAGTTTACACTCTCAATGAAAAACTGACTGTAAAAGAGATTACAAACTTTACGCCCCTACTTCCTCTGTTCAAACTCTACCTTTCCAGTAACACATACAGATACATGTTACTGCTTTTAAAGATGCATAAAAAGTGACAGAGAGAAAGCAGGCCAAAGAAGACATGTGAAAGACTGGAAGAGAAGAAGAGCAATGAAAAATAGTTTTGTTATCATTTGCTTGACTTCAGAATCAGTGCAAAATGGAAAGCAGAGGGTATGAAGAGCAAATCAAGAAGATGGGTTCCTTCAAAAATATCATTTGACGAAGCAATCCCATTTCTGTGTATAT